>CM053784.1:697792073-697922073 GCA_028749045.1 Cupressus sempervirens
GTACAAAACCTACCTGAATAAATCTACTGGGCTAATTATGCAGACATAGCATATAAAATAAAATTAAAACAAGATAGTGGGGAAGAAAAGAGGAAAAGACCTAAAAATATCCAAACAACCATTTAGGACTAATAATTAAAAATTAGAAAATCTTCTCCATCAGTGCCTTTATTTGCCAATTGATCTACCTTTTTGTTGCCTTCCCTAAAAATATGTCATATTTGAATATATGAGAAATGGTCCATAATGTTGAGAATTTCTTCTAGTTTGGAGTTGAGGACCCAATTCAGTGTTGAGCACTTCTTGATGGCATTAAGGACAATCTAGGAGTTGCCTTTGATGAAGAAATTTGTATATCCTAAATCTAGAAAAATTTGCAAACCTGTTTGTAGAGCTTCTAATCTTGCAAGGTTATTAGTAGTAAGGTCCAAAGGTTTAGCTCTTTTAGCTATCCACCTAACAAAAGTATTGTTGATGATACATCCAATGCTAGTGATACCAGGGTTACCTCTGGAAGCCCTGTCAAGGTTTAGCTTGGTCCACCCCATCAAAGGTGGAATCCATTTATAGAGTTCCCTAGCCTCTTTGTTATTTTTTTTATAGATAAGAGAGGGATTAATAAGATTCACCCAATTCTTTTTTATAAAACCATCCCAATTTGAAAAGGAACCTTGCTCAATCTAAATTTTCCTAAGATAAGAATTTAAATTTTCGACTATGCAAACTCCAATTTTTTTGAAGATTTCCTCATGCAGCATATCCATGTTACAAAAAATTCTTTAGTTCCTTTCTTTCCAAAGTTCCCACATCAGAATAGAAGGACTAATAATCTAGATTTTATTATAAACATCATTGTGAGACCTAGTAGGCCATCCTTCTAGGACTTTGGAAATGGAATTAGGAAAAGGAGCTATTCAGCCTAACCTTTGTTAGAGTCAATCCCAACCGTGTTGGGAATATGAACATTTATATAGAATATGGTTAGTATCTTCACTCTCTTGCCTACATAATTCACATCTTGATGGACCCTCAAAATCTATCTTCTTTAAATGATCGACTGTTAGAATTATGTTTTGAGAGGCTAGCCAAAAAAAGAAGCCAACCTTGGGCATACATGATTCATCCCAACATAGAGTCAATGGGATGTCAACTTTTCCCCAATCAAAGGAGTTAATGATGACTCTGTAACCATTCTTGACACTATATCTCCCATCTTTAGAGGCGGCCCAAATAAGGTTGTCCTTTCATTCTAGTTGCTTGATTTTCCTATTCTAGAGAAGTTCTTTAAAAACCTTTTTTGTGACTGAATCTATATCTAGATTATCAACTAACTTCCATTCCCATCTAAAGACTCCATTAGAGCAAGATTTAGTTTTGTAGTCGTTGACCTTATGTCCCCAAGCATTAGTTAGATATTGCTTGGTGCTTTCTAGGACCCCTAAGCTATCTACTGGGGGATGCCCATCCCAGGAATCTTCCCAAAAGAGGGCATCGTCCCCCATCCCTACATCCTAGGTATTTGCAAATAAGGTCACAACTCTTAGCAATGAAGTTCCAACTCTCAGAGCCTTTAGGGAGAGACTTCATTCTAAAGATAGAATATGGATCATTTGCATTCAGATATTTGTTGTACATAACTTTAGCACATTTTTGTTCTCTTTCAATGAAAAGACGCCAAGAGAATTTAGCTCCGAGAGCTTCATTTTACTAGCATAATTTTTTATGCCTAAACCCCCTAAATCCTTTAGCTTGCATATGCTATCCCAGTTGATGAGTTCCAGCTTGTTCAAATTAGTTGAATCATTCCAAAGAAATTTCCTAAATTCGTCCTCAAATTTCTTATACATATTTTTAGCTAAAGGAAGGAAAGAAAGAGGGTAGGATGGTAGTGAAGAAAGGACAACCCTAATCTTAGTTGATTTACATACTTTAGTAAGCCATATATCTTTCCAACCTCTAATCCGGGAGTCTCCTTTATTGAGAACACTTAGCCATGCCTTATTTGATCTGCTACCTTTTTCTAACTCTATTCCTAAACATTTACATAGAAAAGACCCTGTTTGATAACCCATGATGTTGTAAATCTGAGATTCTTTTTAACCTTGATGATGATGAAGAAAATTTCAGATTTAGAGGCATTCACTTTTTGACTTGATGCTACTATATATCGTTGGATGATAGATTTAATATTTAGGGCCTTTGTTGTTGAACTTTCACAAGGTAGGATGGTATCATATGCATACTGTTGATGAGTAATATTAGGAACATTTTTCGTAACCTTGATACCATTAATTTTCCCTTCTTAGTGGGCTTTGGTTAAAGCCCTTTTGAAGGCTGCTACCATGATAATGTATAAAGAGGAAGATAGCTAGTCTCCTTATCTAATGCCTCTTGAGGTCTCAAAGAAACCTTTAGGGGTTCCATTAATGAGAATTGATATTTTGGTAGTAGAGATGCACTAATAAATATAGTTTATTCATTGATGAGAGAAGCCGAAGGCTTTTAAGACTTTGCATAAAAACCTCCAGTCAACCATGTCATAAGCTTTTTGGATATATAATTTCAAAAGCATGCTAGCCAATTTATTTTTGTTAGCTGAATGCAACATTTCCTAGATAATCATTAGAGCATCTAAGATGGATCTACTTGGAACAAACCTGGTTTGTTCTTCTGATATAATTTTGGGAAGAATAGGTTTGAGATGATTTGCAAGAATTTTAGATAAGATTTTATAGATGGTGTTACAAAGGGCAATCAGCCTGAAATCCCTTGGATTTTTAGGATCCTCTTTTCTAGGTATCAAAGTGAGAAAAGTGTTATCTATTTTGATAGTATCGAACCCCCATTTCTTGAGGCTTCAATGGCTTTCCACAAATCAATTCCAATGATATCCCAACGCTTTTGGAGGAAAAAGACATGGAAGCCATCTGGGCTAGGGGATTTGTCTAGATTCATGTCAAAAACCATGCATTTGATTTCTTCCAAGCTTATTGGTTTATTTAATAGTTTATTAACTTCATGGGACACCAATCTCGAAATAGCCTTCAACATCTCTGACTGAGCTATTAAATTTGAGTGATCATAATTATTTAGTAAGTTCTGATAATGGTTAACAAATACCTCAGCTATTTTATCCAAATTTTCTATGACTAAACTCAGAGGGTCCTTGATTCTAATTATCTTCTTATGAGTTCTGTTCTAAAGTGTTGCTATTGTGAAAATATTTTGTATTTATATCACCTTCTTCTAGCCATTTTTTTCTTGACTTTTGTCTCCAAAAAGCTTCTTCCTTGGCCAAGATATTTTCTTGCTTAGCCAGTAGTTCTTTTTCTAAGTTGTAGCTGTCATTATTCATTCCATTTTCAATTACCTCTATGTTTAATTCTTTTAGTTTATCTTCTATTTCTATTTTTTCTTTGAATATGTTGTTCAAATGAACATTATTCCACTTAAGAATCTTTTCTTTGATAATTTTTAGTTTAGATACGAAAATGAACATTTTGGAACCTTTCAAATTACCTTGCCTCCACTAGTTTCTGATAAGATCGATAAAATCTTTATCTAAGAACCACACTTTTTCACACTTAAATGGGTTTCTAGATGGTTTAGAGGGTTTAGAAAATGTAAATTGAACTAGAAAATGATTTGATCCTACTATAGGTAGAATTGAAGCTTGGATCTTAGTTTTAAGCTCACTGAGATCACCTCTAATAAAAAACCTGTCAAGTTTCTCTGCTATATAAGTGAGGTTTTTTCGCTTGTTGTTCCATGTAAACTTCCCATTATTAAAAGGGATATCTATCAGATTGTTTAGATCTGTCCAAATCTTAAAATCCTTGGTAGCTTGGGAAGTATGTTGAATACCTCTGTGTTTTTCATCTAAATTTAAAATGGTATTAAAATCACCACCAATAAAAATGAGTTCGATACTGTACTTGTTGATGAATGTACTAATTTCATCCCATAATTTTTTTTTATCATGATTAGTGGTAGGGCCATAGATATGAACTAGAATAAAGTGTAAATTAGTTTTGATGCTACTAACTCTACTACTTAGCCAAGAGTTATTTGAACTTAAAATGTCTAATGTGACTTTCCCAGGGTTCCAAATCAAACCTAAACCTCCTAAAGCCCCTCTAGATTCATTAAAATAACTATTCCAACTACCTAGTTTCTTTCCTAATTTAGATCGTTCTTCTATATTTAACTTTGTTTCTTGTAGCATTATAATATCTGATTCAAATTGTTTTAAATTTTGTTTTAATATCCATTTTTTACTAGGGGAATTTAGGCCCCTAGCATTCCAAGTTGTGATCTTCATGTTGCCTTGGGAAGGATCTTCTCCTTCCTTGCTTTAAATAGATAACTAATCTTCTGCTATTCTTTTGCCTTCCCATTTGCTTCTCTGAGTTCCTTAAGAGTTTTCCTTCCCCTCTTGGCTTTAGCTTTACCATAGTTAGGTGATATTATCCCTTCTTGATTCTTTTGGATGCCCAATTGATCTGTGTTTTCAAGTACATTCAATGAAATATTTGGTTGATTGCCTTCTACCTTGTCATTATCTTCAATGACTAATTCTTACATGAGTTGCACTGCTATGAAAGGTAGATCCATTGGCGTATACTTCATGCTGAAGTCATCAGGATCATTAAACTGGGCTATTGATGCTATACTATCTACTCTTTGGGAAATTTCACTTTCCTTATTTCCAACTTCAAAAGATAACAAATCTCTTTTGAGATCTTCGTAAGTGTAATTGTCACTGCCTAGCTATAATACTCACAACATAAGTTCTTCTTTCTATGAATTGCTATTCTTGTCTACATTTTCAATGTCAAATACTCAGATCAATTTCTTTGAAAGATTTCTAAATTTTCCTTTTCAACCTCATTTAATACCCCTACTTCTGTATCTTCATTCTCCCCTAGATCCTTCTTCAAAAAATCCTGAAAATCTTGTACTGGAATGTCTTTTATCTTGTTTTCCTCTTTGTTTCTCACATGGAGTTTGAGTTTAGGAGAATCTTTCCTTGTGAGAGGAGTCTACCAAAATTTGGTGAATAGATTCATGGCCTTAATATTGGATAATTTGGTTTCCTTAGTGGGTTCTTCAAACTGCTACTTCGAGACCTCTAGTTTATTTGCTGTAAGCTTAATCTTTTTGTAGATTGGATCTTCATCACCAAATAAGAGTGAATTTTCCATTTCTTCTATATTACTAAGTGGATTATTAGAACTCTTAGTATCCTTAATTCTAGGTACAACTTCCATTGTAGTTTGTGCTTCATTTGATACTCTTGGACTCTTTCCCTTCTTAGCTTTCTTTTCTTTCCTTTTGGGTTTTTTGCTGCAAACTATTATGCTCTACCTTCTAATGTTGATCCCATCTTGGATATGTTCATTTATTTCCTTGTTAGGGATTTTGCAAATTTTCTTATTCGGCTTAGAAGGAATCTCTGAGCTGGGATTAAGGCCTTCATGAACTAATGTGTCTGGAAAATTCAATATATCTTTGATCATATCTGTTCCTGGGGGTTTATTCATGTTTATGAATTGAAGACTTCCTTTCCTATTCCCTTTGCTAATCTAATTTCTTCCTTTTGACAGTCCTTGTTTAGGGAATGTAGGCTGTTGTCACTTTATGAATTTGTCTTGCTTGCTTTTCCTACCATTCCATTCTCTATCACTTCTTCCCTTGAATCATTCTTGGTGTCCATCATGTAGTTTTGTTTAGACATACACTCCTTTTGTACCATTCTTTGATTCCTTATTCTGATCATGGGGAAGGAAGCATCAAGATCTGAAGAAACTTGTAGGATTTTGAAGGTGATTTTCCTCTCGTCATCTAGCCTGATTATTTTTGAAATTTTTCCTTCACACCTTTGGAATTTAAGTTTGTAGATAGATCTATTTGTAATAATTTTTATTGGTTTGAGATTCATATTATTTTCCTTACATTTAATTAAGAGTTTTATGTTATAAAAACATTCAAAGGAGGCATCTAATCCAATCAGATCTCCCATTGAACGACCTATATTCTTAATGATATTTTTTTGTTTTAGCTTTGGAGGGATAGGATTAATGGAAAACCATGTTGGGATTAAAAAATTTAAGTTATCTTCCTTGTAGTCTGGTGACCATTCAAAAAATTTGATAGCATGACCTTTAAAAAAACAATTAGAAGTGTATAGAAAGTCCTTTTTAACAGATTCTTCACTACAATGAATATAAATTAATCTATCTCAATGGTAAAAAATACTTACCTGATTGTTGCAGTAGTCCTCAAGCCAATCAATAAGGTTATGCAAATATGCTCTTGGCCCATTCCAGAAATCAAATAGTCCAACTTTTAGGCATTCCTACCAATGATTTTCATTGTCTTGGTCGCTGATAATGAGGACCTTATCTTCAAATTTGGTTGAAGAGTGGCTGAGGTGTAGAGAGGACAACGCTTCAGAGAGGAACAAAGGGTTAGGAGTTAGGGGCCTACAGTGAGGAGGAATATAAGATTTGGGGGAAGCTGGAGTAGGGGTAGGACCAAAAGTGGCATCATTCCCACATTTCTTTTTGTCAAGATCTGAGGAGGCTACAACGAGTTTAATAGCGAAACCTATTTGCTAGGCATATATGGAGTTTACATTAGCTCTTGCATATTTGGTTAGGTTAAAGAAATAAATTTGCTTATCTAAACTAAGAGTGGAGTAGATAAAAGGTCAAATTTTGTTTGAATGCTAAGAAGAGAGATGATCAAATCGACCATTGTGGGAGTTCTTTGGAGATGAAATCCTAAATTTCCCCAAGTTGTTGGTTTGATTTATTTCCACCTTGGCCCCTACTTTGGAGGTTTTTTCCTAAAAATTGAATGCCTCCAGATCTTCCAAGCCATCTAGAGTTGTGAAAGAATTTGAGGAATTGACTACAAAATCAAGGTTTATTTGATTCTTATCTGTGAAAGTAGTTGAAATCCTAGATTTTT
The DNA here is from genome assembly GCA_028749045.1 of Cupressus sempervirens. Taxonomy (NCBI): domain Eukaryota; kingdom Viridiplantae; phylum Streptophyta; class Pinopsida; order Cupressales; family Cupressaceae; genus Cupressus; species Cupressus sempervirens. The sequence goes on from CM053784.1 coordinate 697,799,049, forward strand.
AGGGTAACAATGCTGGAAGTTTCCCTGAAGGTCTGATTTCAAATGTAATGATCTCTCATATTTCACTTTTTTTCTTTTCCTTTTACACGTCATTTTTATATATTAGATAAATATTAATTCAAACAAAAAAATAAAAATAGTTTTTGTGTGTTTTTTATTTATTTAATAATTATGAAATATTATTCATTTGGTCTACTATTTGAATTAATATTTATCTAACAGTTATGAAATCTGGTTGATTTAGTCGATTGCATAGGGGCTTCCTAACTGTTTGATGCTAAGTTATTTCTTCTTTTAAAATAAATAAGAGCTTCATATATTTGGTCATTTTAATGATACTAATACAAAGCTCATTTATGATTTGATCATAAAAACAAGAGTTCTGATTGGTGGTTAGTCTACATTGAGCTACTTGCCTCTATCATGACTTGGCTTTCTTATGAAGGTATTAAAACCTTCAAAAAAACAAAAAATGACTAGTATTTTGATGGATTTGCTTCTTGACATTTGACATTGTTTCAATGGTTGCTCTATCCTTAAGCTGCTTATCCTATAAAAAAGAAAATTTATGCTAGAATGTGAATTGTTAACTCTAACACATAGCCTAATAGAGTCAATTCTCTATTTTATGTACTCATGTTGACCATAACTGTTGGGTGATGCGGCGCGCTCCCCTGCCCACAGGTGGTTAATTATGTGGTGTTCCATGTTCACTAACAGTCATGGCTTTTGGTGCAATAGAAAATGGGCCCCACAATTGGTATCAGAGCCTAGTTTTGGCTTGGTCATGGGTTCAAATCTCCCCGATGCCTTCCCGACCCGCGTAAGCACCTGGTATGCGCGTCGAGGGGGAGATTGTTGGGTGATGCATGGGAAATGGGCCCTACACATACAATACATCATTGAATAAACCATCCTGGATGTGAACTAAACCTTTCTCGTAGACTAGTAGGGCAATGTTATTCCCCATGAGAACATGAGGAATAGGAGAAGCCTTAAGAGTAGAGAAAACACCTTGAGAAGATGTCATATTGTGAGAAGCACTTGAATCTAGTATCCAAGGAACCTGCAAAGGAGATGCAATGAAATCTTGTAATGCATGACCCTTTCCAAGATCTAATGTAGATGGTGAAGATGCGGAAGAAGACTGAAAGGCATACCCTTGTGAATTAGAAGAGGATGGAGAAGAAACAATGTTCTTTTGAAGAAGAGCTTGCAAATCTGCAATTTGTTTCTCATAGCCATCAAATCTCTTCTGAAAAAAATGTGTCTCATCATGAGATCCTTTCTAACAATAGGAACAGGTAGGAGTCTTAGTCTTCTTTTTCTCCTTCTTCTTAGAAGATGATGAACTAGTAGAAGAGAGATCTGATATCTGCTTCGACTTCTACTCCTATGTATCCTTGACAAGCTATGCCTACGACTATGAACCTGAAAGTGAATCCATCTGATTGATCATGGACTATTCACAAGTTAACTGATCACAGAATATCTCAAATGAAGGCATCCTATGTCTATCACCCAAGGCATCCATAGTGGAGTAGAAAGTAGAAGAGAAGATTTGATACTGTCCCCTCAACTTTGAGAGTATCAAAAAGATACACTCATCATCTGTCTTGGTTTTCTCACATCCTTGCAAAAGTGTAGCAAATATTTGAATTTCATCAAGAAGTCCTCAATGGTGGGAAAGCTTTCAGGTGTCAAAGAAGTCAACTCTGCATCAAGCTGTAATGCCCAAAATTCATTCACTATGCCAAAAAAAGTCTAAAATTTGAGCCAATAAGCTCGAGGAGTGGTCAAACCATCCAAGTGAAATAGCAGATTGCCTAAAATGTTCAATGCAATCAATCCCATGGCCTCATCCATTTTGTTCCTGTGCTAAAGAACTTCAAAAGAGTGTGTGAGAACAAGTTGATTCTCATCCAGACATGACCATAAGCCTCTTAACATGAGAAGCCTTATCATTTGTGCCTTCCATGTGTGATAGTTGTGTGGCATGAGATGGGTCATAGATGGATCTGCCATTGAGAGAGAAGAAGATGGAATTAGAAGGATCTTATTCTAAATTAAATTACAGAAAAGAAAATTCTCCCCCCCACAATGTATAAATTGGGCACTCTTTACTTAGTGTGATTACAATAACCAATTTAGGGCCTATTTCTAAAAGTAGTATTTCTATCTATAGAACTTCTAATCTAATTGCAGATCTAGAAAGTAGACAAAAAAATATACACTTAAAAAAAAAAAAGAACTTGATTATGTGTCCAGATGAGCCTATACTAAGCATTTAAAGTGGCAAAAATTAAGAATTGCAAGTTGAAAAAAAATTCAAGAATAGAGATCTCAAACCACCTAAAACAATGTGTAGATCATATGATCCTACCCCAAAACAAAAAAAATTGCTCGAAAAAATGAGTTCGTATGAGGGAGATATCACTATTTGAATATCACCTCTGTAGTTATTTTTTCCAAATCGCCACCATCGCACCTCCAAAAAATAAAGAAAAAAGCCCAAAAATATCAAATCTATTATGCCAAACCCTCTTTTTCCTTTTTCTCCAAATATTGAAAAAATTCTCTTCCTCTTGATTGAAAAAAATTATCACAAACAAACTAGGGTTTGTGTCTCCGAATCGCGGCTTCAAAAAAATCCTTCAAATAAGAAGTAGTAGAGAGGCTCTGATACCATGTAGGAGTTGATAAAATCCAACTCCATAGCTCGCCAAGATCACCGACATGCAAATAGCTTGCTGAAGAGAAACCGAAGGAGCAAGAGCTTGAAGCAAACAATGCAAGAGAAAATATCTCACAATAGAAAAATGAAATTGCTATGTGAATGGATGAATTTACAATGAGAGAGAAATTGAATATAAAGGCCTCAAGGAAGCTTGTAGAACAAGCTGGAAGTTGGTAGAAGATAAGGTTGACAACTAAGTACTCTTCCACAAAAAAGTGGAACATGCTAGAAGGGAACAAACTCCCGTGTTGTCAACAACTTATCACTACAACTATTAATTACATGCATTTACCTAAGTAAGCTTAAGTAATAGAATAATTAATTAATTATTTACTCTAACAATTTTTTGGCAAATCTCTGGACCTTCTAAATGTCTTGTCCTCCATGAATTTAACATCACGTCTGATAATAAATCCTTTGGTCCCAAGGATAAAAAATGTATATGCCTTTGAGGCTTCATTGTACCCAACAAAGTACCCCCTCTCTATAGTCTAATCTAACTTGGTACGTGTATCACCTAGAATATGACAATATGCCAAACTCCCAAATATTCTAAAATGGCTAACATCAGGCTTCTTTCTTGTGAAAGCTTCCTCTGGTGTCATCCTTCCTAGTACCTTATGTGGAACCCTATTTTGAATGTAGACTGTTGTACTACATACTTCTGCCCATAAGTAGTGAGGCATATCTTGGTCATGTAGCATAGATCTTACCACCTTTGATATAGAATGGTTCTACCTCTCAGCAACTCCATTTTGTTGTGGATTGTAAGGAACAATCCACTATCTCTTGATTCATTCCTTAGTATAGAACTCTTGGAAGTTATTTCCTTTGTACTCACCTCCATTGTTTCACCAAAGAACCTTTATCTTCATGTTGAGTTCTCCACTAGAGCCTTGAACTCTTGGAATCAATTGAAAACCTCATCCTTTGTCTTCGAGAAGTATATCCATGTCTTTTTGGAGAAATCATCGATAAAAGTAACATAGTACTCATATCCTTTGATAGACTTTGTTGACATCGGTCCACATACATCTAAATGTACTAGATCAAAAACACCTTTAGATCTGGTGTCACTCCTTGGAAAAGATGCTTTCACAAACTTCCCCGACACGCATCCCTTACATACATCATTATGCTCTATGCTCACCATTGGAACACCTATCACTATCTCACAAAGCAATTTGAGTGCTCCATGATGAATATGGCCCATCCACCTATGCCATAGCTCTCCAAGATCTCTAGGATTACTACTGCTCATGAGTGCCTTAGGAGTATCGAACTGCAACCTATAAAGGTGACCACTCCTAACTCCAATAGTTATGGGTGATTTACAATCCTTGTGCTTAATCAACACATGTGTCCCTCTAAAGAGTACATTATACCCCCTATCCTGATAAATAGATACATAAATCAAATTCATACCTAATCCTAGCACATGCAACACATCATGAACTTGAATTATCTTTCCATTCTCCCTCTGAAACTGATCCCTTTCCCAACTAGGTTGAGTTTGAACAAGTTTCCCATAGAAATCTGGATATTGGTGTTCTCCTCCTTATAACTAGAGAAGTACTCTCTAAATCCTATCATATGAAATGATGCCCCACTATCTATATACCAGATAGTCTGTGAGGTTGAGCTTACCATACAAGCTATAAGTGCAAACTCATCTTCTAGTCTACTGGAGAGTTCTTCAACACTTGCTGAAGTTGCCACCTACTTCTTTGCCTTTTTCCTTTCTGGGAAATCACTAACATAGTGACCATACTCATGAAATCCAAAGTGCTAGACCTTAGAAAGGTCCTTCTTCTTCTTCTTACTTTGTGAATTTGATCCTTTGCTAGATCCCTTCTTTGCTTTCCCTTTCCTTGCTAGGACAATGTTTTCCTATTCCACCTCACTTTTCTGAATCTTGCTGGCCCCATTGACAAGACTTAGTCTAAACTCCCCTTGAGTGAAATCAGTCCATAGTCAATCCCAACTTGATAAGATATCTCATCCATTGACAACTTGAACAAAGACACTCCATTGTTTAGAAAACCCATTTAGGGCTATTCTCACTAGCTCATCATCATTGGGACTATCTCCAACAACTGCTAACTCATCCTTGACAAGTCTAAGTTTGGTGAGGTAACTTGTATTGTCTTCTCCTTGGTTCATCTGACTCTTCTTCAACTTCTCTCTGAGAATCATCTTCCTATTGGTGGTAGCATTCTGATATAGATTCATAATGGCATCACACATCTTATTCATCATATCTAGCTTTAAGTTATGTGGAATAATATGATCCTTGACACCATCAAAGATAATCCTCCTCGCCTTAGCATTGTCCTTCTTATATGGTGCAAGCAGTGTTGTATTTGTTGGTATAGGTACAACACTGGTAGCATGATCCTTGATAACATTCTCTTCCAACAATAAAGACATTCTGGCCTTCTAGACACCAAAATTCGAGGCACTATCCAATCTATCATGATCTCTCAAATCAGTTGAAGCCATCTCAAGGGATTAAAGCAAAAAAATTGAAGAGATCACACTAGGTTATACAAACCCTTAATTTCTTTCCTAGGGAAAAACTTTTCTACCCTCAACACTGCTTTGATACAATGTGAAAATTAACACTATTGTAGTAGCTAATTATTAATCTCCTATCGTAAACAATTATTAAACTAATAAGTAGGAGATAATTTCCACAGCTAGTTAAATTGTGATATTGCTATCAGGATTTAACTGTGTGATTTTTGAGTCAAACTCATTGACCCATATTTCATGAGTAGTGATTCAACATGAATCCATCTCTCATGAGAATAAATGGAACACTTAGCACTCATTGGATCTAGGTGATGCTCACAGGGGTGAAGCACCAGGACTTCCCGGGAGGTCACCCATCCCAATACTACTCCAGCCTGAGCATGCTTAACTACAGAGTTTCCTCCATGGTTAAACCCAAAGCTTGTAGTAGTACTGGGATGGGTGACCTCCCGGGAAGTCCTGGTGCTTCACCCCTGTGAGCATCACCTAGATCCAATGAGTGCTAAGTGTTCCATTTATTCTCATGAGAGATGGATTCATGTTGAATCAATACTCATGAAATATGGGTCAATGAGTTTGACTCAAAAATCACATAGTTAAATCCTGATAGCAATATCACAATTATTAAACTGCCAAAAATAAATTCCTAGCTAATATCAAAAAATAACACAACTGCAACTTCAACAATAAAATATGGAAATAAACTCAGAACACAAAGAACAAAATGTTTTTCGACAAATTGTCCCTAGAAAAACCCCTAAGGGAAAACTAGTTCTGTAGATGGAAAATGTATTAATTTCAACAAATCAAGAGATACAAAATTCCTTTCCTCTCACTGGCAGAATTTAGACAACCTCCTAATTTCTCCTGCTGATATTCCCCACTACTATCCCCAATGCTATCATTGTTCCCTTGCTAACATTGTAAGATTGTTTGCTATCTCTACAAACTCATTTTCTAACACTGCAAATTCTTCTACAACTCTTGTTGTTCTCTATTCTATTCTATTCTCCAAATGCCTCCTTTGAATCCCTTTTATACTACTTAACCAAGAACTTTCTAGTTGCTTCTTCATAAAGACAACTCAACCAAGAAGTTTCTAGTTGCTTCTCGACTAAAAAAACTTAACCAATAGGTTACTAGTGGCTTCTAGGAGTTAATTAATTAACAAATATTTATCATAACTCTAACAATTATTTTCCAATTAATCAAATGAGGACGAGAAACTATCCAAGGTACCTAAAACTAGCATAAACATGTAACAATTTGCATCAAAATTTCTTTAAAATACCCAAGATCAATAATATATAGTAATGGTCTAAGACAATCTGAATTACATTGTATAGGTGTCCATTTATTTTGTAATGTGCTAAGTTTGAGAGTCAAAATATATTCAACATATGTGATGTTATGGTGTGGTAACCATTAACCTTGAGTCTGTCAATGACAAGGATAGGGGCTCCTCCAAATACCTTGCCCAATTTGGCACAGATAGGGAGGATGTTGGCTATACAATTGTCAAATTTCACTTGATGGAAAGATTTTAGGGCTTGTTTGGCTATGGGAATAGGAGGCATATGTTATTCTTGCATTCACTATTTCAGATTTTTTTTCCACACCCTGTTTGGTTCTTAAAAAAATTAGAATTTCAATTGAGATTAAGTTGAAATTTGAACAGAGAGGAGAAATAAGACAATGTTACCAAATATAGACATGTCCCCTGTAATTAGATATTAACAGAGGAAAAGTCTTTATAGATCATTATTAGAGGGTTTTGTGATATCTGAGCTCGAGTGCATCTACCAGAAGAAGATAGAGGAGAAAAAAATTCTAGATTTTGCCTGGATGATGGTGGTAGATGCCTTGTTCATTTACAACTTTAATAACATGGAAATTAATAGTGACAATGTCATGCCAGCCAACACAAGCATAATGTGTGATATTGTAAAGCTGGTAAAGTAGATCCCATTTTCCCTTCTCTTATAAGTGGAAATTACTCTGAAGATGAATGATCAAGCAGTTGAAAATAGTTTGCACATGCCAACATTTTCTCTCTTTGCATCCCAAATAAAGAGTCTTTCTTGCTTCGAGGTAAGTGACATAGTTTTCAATGCAAAGAAAGAAAAACATTTGCTAGACCATCTGCATCACTGTGTCTCCTCTATCCTCCAAATCGACACCCATAATGGAAATGGGAAGAAAACTTGGCTGTAGTGAATTTTGAGTGTAGTAGAAAACATAGTTGCAGTAGTGTTTTTTGGAATTTCTCATGACTCATAAATTGGACAGATCAATAGCTAAAAGAGGTTCTATTTTTGGCAACAATTTTAGATCAATTTTGAAATAGTAAAATTAGAATAGAAATTGTTATTCCAATTCTACTTATTTAGGTGGAATCACACACCTAAACGTAGGATTTCAAATTTTAAAAATTTACAAATGCCTATTCTGATCTAATTCTGGCTGTCAAATTGGCCCTTCAAGTCTTATTAAAAAACCTATTCTGTGCATAATCTACCATCAAGACATTCCACGAGACCTCATTTTTGTGAGACACTTACTCAAACAATCCACATGCATGGTCTTTGCTTACTCGCTTCTTCATGGTTGGGTTTTGATAAGGCCCGTTTGGCTGCGAGAATAGAAATACAGGAATAGGAATACATATTCTAGAATAGAAAATGGGGTTACATATTCCTATTCTCTGTTTGGTTCAGCTAGAATTTGATGGGGAATTCATGGACCCAAAAAATTTATGTTTTCTAAAATAAATAAAATTGGAATAGGAATACATATTCCAATTCCCCCTATTTAGGTGGAATTGCAAAAACCTCATTTTTTGGGCCAAAATTGGAATACATATTCCTATTTTATTTCATATTCCAATTCTGATTTGGTGCATCCAAACAAAGAATTCAAAATTTTAAGAATTTACATATGCCTATTCCTCTTGTATTCTTGCTTCCAAACAGGCCCTTAGACTATTTAACACTTGATACAGGTGCATATAAGTTACCCCGTATCCACTGACAAGCACTTAAGTGGGTGGTGTGGGCCCGTCCGACCATTCTATTCCTTTTCCATTTTCCATTACGCTTCTTTTAACTCTCCCCTGTGGCACTGATAGCTATGGGTAGACAATGATATTAACAAATTTGGCTAAATTGAATTTCAATTTTTAATTTGCACTCCTTCTGGTGAAAAGGGGTTACTACTTTGCCAGTGCATTTCTAGGTCAATTAGAAAATTTGAAGTTGAATGGATAAGGAGTGAAAAAAATTTGAGAGTTCTGTAAGTGATATTTATCACGAGCCTCCATTGGCAAGACACATTGCAAGAATTGTCTCAGTCACACTTTTTTTAAAACTTTGATCGCAATAGAGTCATCTTTATTTTATTTTAGAAATAGAAGTTGATCTTCTATTTTTAAAAGGATTTTAACCTCTAGTTGAAAATGAGCTCTACTATTCTCACCTTGAGTGGAATGGCATCAAACAAATATTCATGGCCGCTGTTGAAACATATTTGTGCATATTGTGAGCATCTTATGGTGAAATGCAAAGAGTTTGTAGCTCCATTTGGATGGAGAATAATAGATTGATTTTTCTTTTTTCTTATTTTTTAATATTTTAAAATTAAAGCATTTCAAATTGAGTGCATTTCAATCTATTCTATTTAGGACGACGATAAAAATAATAGAGAAAATGGTTTTAAAAACATACATTTATTGCTTCATCTATATGTTTAGAAAGAATAAGATTTGCTTATTTTTTCTTTTTTATAATTAAATTTGTAAAAATTTTCAATTTTTTGAATTTAATTAATTTTTAAATTATGATAAATTGATTGAAAATATATGTTATATATAAATATTTGATAAATTATTGTTTAAGAATGATTAATAGGCTCAAAGAATAATCTAATATAGATTACTTTTATTATTTTTACAAATATTTTTTATTTCAAGTTCTAGACAAAAGTTTTTGTTTTAGGAAATTCTAAAATTTGATTGATATAGAAATGAAGACTACTCTTTTCAACATTAAAATATATTAATATTAATTATTATTATGTGTTAATCTCAAGTAGATTCGAACCCAAGACCTCCTTGATGAGAGGTTGACAACCCTTGGTTGTAAGCACTACAGGCAAGAAGCTCCACTATTTTGTCAAGGGTCAAAGTCAACAACTCTCTAAGAACCATAGTACATAGCAATCACATGGAGACTTGAACCTTAGTTGTAGGCACTATAGGTAAGAAGCCCCACCATTTCACCAAAGGCACAAGCATTTGCATCATTCAATATTTAAAAAATTATATATTTTTTTCTTTAATCTCACTTACTAAGATAAAAACACATTTGAACTTATAAGATTAAAAACTTAACACTACTTAAATATCATTTACTTGAGATTATTTGTTTTATCCTTGTTTTCCTAATTCTTACTTTGTCTTTTCTTACACAAATTAATATTCTCATTTGGCCAAATTCAATATAATGATAATATTTTTTTTGCATTTTAAGAAATTTTGTTCAATGGAGATTGAGAATATGTAATTAGTCAAAAAATATTTTTTAATTCAATTAGAAATTTCAGTTTTTCGCATTATAAAAATATAAGATTCCTCTTGTATAAGATTTTCGATTCAAAAAGTCACTAATTTTGAGAATCAAAAGAATGTATCTACTTGATGTTGGGCTTTAAGATGGTTTGGTTACAACATTTTAACAAAAAATTATGGATTAGATAGCTTGGTCATTCAAATTTTGTTAAGTACTATCAATCGATTTATCAACTCAATTGTATTACTAGTTCTAAACATGTTGTCTCCAATTGATATTTTAGGTTTCTTGTGTATTAGGTTTGTATTAGAGGCATTACGGCTATGTGCTTGGTTTGTGAATTCCCTTTTTGGTGATGATCAATCATGTCCTATATTTTGATGCCTTCTTATGCATTTTGAAGTGTTTTGAATGCCAAACTAGGGTTTAGGATTATCGAGTAGCTAAGGGACAACAAGTGATAACTTAAACCTAATCGATGGTTGTTATGATATATATATATATATATATATATATATATATATATATATATATATATATATATATATATATATATATATATATATATATATATATATATATATATATATATATATAAACACATAATATATATGCATGTCTATACAAATCTCTAGTAAATGCTAAGTTTAGAAGCATAACTTTTTATATCTTCCTAACCCATGGATGTAATGGGCAACCAATGGTTATAACTTCATGAAAGTCTTTGCAAGAAAGCTCTGATACCATTGTAATGGGCACCCTGGAATGCCCAAAAATTGAACCAATGGCCGAAATAGATTTTTTATGCAAACTAAAGATTGAATCGATGCTAAAATTATATTAATTCTCAAAATAATGAAATCAAGTACAAAGCAATGTATTCCAAAGGCCAAACCCCAAGGGAGTGATGTCTAGAATGTTACAAGAGAGGATGAACGCCCTCTATTGCCAAGAAAGATATGTGATTCATACATCCAAGCTCTTATCAAATGTCATTCACAAAAATCCGATGCTCAACAATGAGACTCTCACCCCTATTTATTCTTTTCCTTCACCCTTCTAGAAGGAACTAAAACATTAATTAATTGCAAGTGCTAGAAGCTTCCCCCTTCCAATAATTAATGCACTTTCTAGAAACTCCTCCTTTGCAATAAAAAAATTAATTGTGCTTCAAGAAAATTAAATTACTAGATGCTTCCACCTTTCCAATAATTAATACACACTCTAGAAGCTTCTTCCTTGTAATACAATAATTAATTAAATTAATTAAATTTAAAGTCAACTTTTAATTTTTAATTTTAATTTATTTAATGACTTTATAAGAAATTAATTTAATTTCCTCTTATGCTCCACTTAGACTTTGGAGAATGTGAAGGCTAAAAGATGAGGTCATTACTATTGGTGTAAATAAGTATTTACTTATTACACTTACTTAAGTTTACTTAGGTTAATGCATTATTTTAATATTTATTTATTAGTCACCTAGGAGTATGTGCACTCTTGTGAGTTGTCATGTTGACATCACCGGGGTTCGCACCTCTTTTAAGCACATATTGTCTACAACAAAGGAATATTCTACACACATATGACACTTTGTCATTCTTATCCATTCATCTAGAATGTTGGATAAGGTGCTTAGTTGTCTTATCTTCTGATTGTTTCTAGAGACATTCTAGGTGCTTCTTGAGAGGCCTTTATATACAGGCACTCCTAGTGTGTTTGAAAATCACATTCTGAACAGAGTAATGTATTTGGACATACTTTGATTAATTGATCATATCCATTTTTGGTTTATAGTTGTGCTTGTGTTTGAGTTCTTAGTTCCTAGGTGAATCTTGCCTTTAGGCAAATTCTTACATGGTATCAAAGCTCTTGGAGATTTTCTCATCACATATCCGTTCGAGACCATCATCTTGCTTCATCATCGCAACTCGACTCTGGAGTATCACAGAAATTGGGAGTGTCCAGCACTAGATCTGACCTCACCATTGCATTCAGAATGCTAATTCGGTAAAAATCGGCTACAAAGCTGCCTACCCTAGGCCAAAGTGGATTGTGAGGCAATTTTTTTTACAAACCAACACTTGAAGGACCAATTTGTAGAATTGGTATGATCATTTCAGAGTTGTACATTTAATTTTCAGATCTACATTTTTTTCATCTGCATCTCTACTATTTTTTTTTTTCAGATCTGCATTATTTTTTGAATTTTTTTTGGCCATAGGGCCATAGGAGAGATTTTTTGCAGGTGAAGATTGGTGCTTGTTGGTGCAAATCAGATATTTGTATCATGTTCATAAGGTCCAAAAACCCCCAGATTGGATTTTGTTTCATCCAAATCGGACATTTGAGGCAAAATCTAGAGCCATTTGTTTTTTGGAGGCGTGTGGTGGCGATTTAGAAAAAATAACAGCAGCAGTGATTTTCAAACAACGATATCTTCCTCATATAGACTCCTCTTTGTGAGCAATTTTTTTTGTTTTGGGGTAAAATTTTGTGATCTACACATTGGTGTAGGTAGTTTGAGATCTCTGTTCTTAAAGTTTTCTGCAACTCCAAAATCTCAAATTTTGCCACTTAAAATGCTTGGTACGGGCTCATCCAGACTCCAAATCAAGTTCCATTTTTTTTGAAAATGCATATTTTTTTGTCTACTTTCTAGATCTACAATCATATTATAGGTTCTATGGATAGAAATACTACTTTTAGAAATAGGCCCTAAATTGGCAAGTGGCTATCAAGTGCTCAAATCATACATTAGGGGGGGTTTCTTTGATTCTTTGGGGGTTCATTGATTGATCTCATGGAGTCTTGTCATATTTGTCAGTCTGGTATTAAACCACAATTGACAATAAGGAACTATTACAAATGGAGGACTTTGTTAATTGACCATCTAAGAGAACATCCAAGATTGCTTCCTTAGCTCTATTCAATGCCACCACATTTTGATTGGACATATATTATTAATCTTAATCAATTTCTGCATAAAAGTATAGTAGGGAATCTTTTGGTCCTCTTAGATTGGCACATTTTCCTTGTGATATTTGGTGGTCTATTTGGGAAGCATATGGAGATCCATGTGATCCTCCATCTCTAGAGGACTTTCTACATCCAATCACTCTAGCTATGGTTTCTTCAACCTCAGATGAGATCACACCTCCAGCTCCTGTTGCTCCTATTGATCATGTTCCAGCTACAAATGCTTTAGATTTAGTGCAACAGGATACTTTATGTCTTCCTACTCTACCTTCATGCGAAGACTTCCTTTCAGACATTGCACACTTGTTCGTGGAGCCTCACACTGAAGATGTGGGAGACATTATTGATGACATCCATCTTCTCTTTAAGGCAGATATTCCATCCTTTACCATAGTGATAGATTCATGTACTTTAGCATTGTAGGGTACTCATGGTCTTCTAGGTGATGATTTCTTGCCAGACATTTTAGCTCCGTTCTTGGAGTCACACACAACATATATGGGAGACTTTCATGATGATTTATCGCTTCTCTTTGTTGAGACAGATTCTTCTATAGTTATTGCACATTCTCTACATGATCAATCCTTCCAAGTTGGCATGATTGTGGATTCTTATATACAACATCTGCAAGAGATCTCTTTCACATTTGAGAAGACTGTTGGTTTCCTGAAGAAGCTTCTACCACACTCCTTGTTCGATTTGCACTTCTCTTCAGCAGTTTTAGAGGAAGCCATCATTAGTATTGACATAGGGACTTTTGGACAGGATTTAGAGACACTGGTCATCATTGAGAGCTCTTCTCTATACAGAGGACACATCTCATAGGTACCCTTGCCATTGTTTCTTCCAAAGGGGAGGAACATCATTCAAAGGTCATGGATCAACTTCTACATCAGAGCATTTCTCACTAATCGGCACACTACTTTTAAGGGGGTGGGGGGGGGACTACCTTGTCTCCTTCTCCTTTTTGGGGGGGACTTTTTCCTCTTACAGAGTTTTTTTCTTCTCACATTCTTCTCTTATGTATATACTGGATGTATGTCATAATTGGGGGGTCTTGATTACTCCATCCATCGATGCATCCTTATTTATCTCTCTTTTTTGAGGAGGGTTTTTCCCATGAGGTTTTCTCTCTTTCCTCACTTTATGGGAGATTGCATTTTCATTATGTACATGGGTACCTAATATGGCCTAGTAGCTGGGACCCATTATGCATCTTCATCCTAGTTTCGTAAGCTTAAGGGCATTCCCCTAAGTTGCACTTAAGGGGGGTGTTGGTGTAAATAAGTATTTACTTATTACACTTACTTAAGTTTACTTAGGTTAATGCATTAGTTTAATATTTATTTATTAGTCACCTAGGAGTATGTGCACTCTTGTGAGTTGTCATGTTGACATCATATGGGTCTGCACCTCTTTTCAGCACATGTTGTCTACAAAACAAGAATCTTCTACACACATACAACACTTTGTCATTCTTATCCATTCATTTAGAATGTTGGATAAGGTGCTTAGTTGTCTTATCTTCTGGTTGTTGCTAGAGACATTCTAGGTGCTTCCTGAGAGGCCTTTATATATAAGCACTCCTAGTGTGTTTGAAAATCACATTCTGAATAGAGTAATGTATTCAGACATACTCTGACTAATTGATCATATCCATTTTTGGTCTACAGTTGTGCTTATGTTTGAGCTCTTAGTTCCTGGGTGAATCTTGCCTTTAGGCAAATTCTTACGATTACAATGGAGGTGTTGTAAAAATTAGGAAAATAGTTTTACTTCTACATAACCTGAGTGAGTTATTTTGTACATTAAAACCTATATGAGTTTTTACTCAGTAAGAAGGTTAAAAAATTATCCTAAATCTTGCAATCTCATTTTCCCTCCATTTTTGTCCTTTTATGCATCTTTACATCTTCCAACATGATTTCTCAACTTTGACATGATTAGATTTACAAATGATCAAGTGGTTATCTCTTACATTACCACAATAGTTTCACACATTTTCTCAACTTTCTGACCATATCTTTTTTTCTATTATTGAATAATATTAGCAAAGTTCAATTTTCTTTACCATTGTATTTGTAGTCCTCAAAGGCACATATCTACCATTTATTTAAAAAATTTTGATCTACTTGACCAAATTTAAAATTAATTACGCATTACTATTCTACACTAAATTTTTTACAGTTAAAATAAATAAATTATATTGTTTATTAGTTTGATGCATGTTATGCCCAATGCACGAACATGTACCAAAATTTAAGGACGTGATTAGTTTAAAAAGTTATAAAAAAATAATAATAATCAATGAAAATCACAAAAAAATACATAATTTCTAGATGTCACTCTTACATATCATCCTACCAAATGGTTTTGTAAAATAATAAATCTAACTATATATTTTGTACAATGCACATAAATATATTTTTGTGAAAAGTTCAAGAATAGTTTTTTGCGTGTGAGAGGTTTGACCCACTTATTCTAATCCAATTTTTTTTATAAACTTTAGTAGTTTATAAACTAGTTCTAGAGTAATACTATTCTTATTCTTTGCACAACTCCTAATTCTAGTGCATAAGCCTCAAACTTCTCTTTGAAGTTCAAGGTTACCTAATTTTAGAAGGAAAAAAGGCCACTTATACCCCCTTTTTTGCACACCATCTTAGCACACTTATCCTAGAACAATCCTATAGTGGAGAGGAATGATATGAGGAATGCCTCAACCAGTAGAACATTCCACACTTTGGAAAAAACACTTAACACCATTTCCAAAGAAGTGAGTTCCAATAGATATGTGAAGTACATTATAATGCATAAATGGGACCGATACATATCTAGATAGGGTCAAACCAAAAGAAAAATTCTATCGGACTAACTGCCAATATTCCCCTTCAAGATTTGTGACATGTCTTAACTGCCTTCTGTGCTCAATAAGTCTACTGGTTGTATTAGACATTTAAAGGTTGATGTTTGGGTGCAAAGATAACCCTAGCTTGTAACAAGTGGTATCATCTAACTTGGTCACAGGTTCAAACCTTCTTGCATAACACCGAGGTGGATTGTTGGACTAACTACCAATGTTCCCCTTTGGGATTGGTCACATAACTTGACCACATCTTTTGATTTATAGGTCTAGTGGTTGTATCAAACATTGACATTTCAATATTTTGGTGCAATTGAAACCTAACTTAGCTTGTAACCCTATTTATCACAATGGAGATCACACATTTTAAACCATCGATGAATGCACCAACTACTACTCATACTATTAGATACACATCAATCGATATGCCAACTTTTGATTAAACAATAATTGATACAACCCAATGCCAAAGGAAAAATATGTTGAAATCAATGACAACCATTAATGATTTTAACATTAAAAATTATCAACCTTACATTCTAACCCAAAATACAAGAAGTGGATCCAATTTTGTGCCATAGCATCGAGCATGATGTTATCATTCTTGGGTCATTATGCTTTTACTTTCAATATTTGCACTTAGGATATCATATTACTTTATTAGTGCATTTCTAATAAATTTTCAGTATATTAATCTTATCAAATGAATTTTACCTTTATGTTATGTATTTGGTACTCTCTTGTATGAAGGTGGTCTTAATTTGGTCATATATTGGTACTTATTAGGCTTGTGTACTTATGTTAAATTGATGTATATGTATATTTTTTTTAAATTCTTATTTGTACATTAATTACATTATGTTCTTAGAGTTCCTTAGACATGCATTACAAGTTGCAACTATCAAAGGTTTTTATCATAAGAGAACAAAATTTAAGTGAGAAGAAGAAAGGAAAACTTAAGCATAAAAGAATTCTTAAAAGGGATAGTCAAAAGTTTAAAAAAATTAAAGAAGAAATTTAGAAAGTGCACCATAACTATTGGAGAAAAGGTTTGTTGTTTTCACATTATTAGTTCATGCCTGCCTTCGACAGGAATACTATTGGAATCATTCAGTGCTCAAAATTAATTTTTTTGAACCAAATGAACTCAAGAATTAATGTATCTTTATAAGTTTTTCTATAGTTTATTATTTTATTATATTTTTAAAATTTGAAAAAAGCTATTAATCTAAGCTTTTATTGGCTCAACCAATAAAGGAAAGGAGAAAAATCAAATTTTGGTAAAAAATTAGAAAGAAACTAAAAAATCTACAACACCCGTATTCTTTTGCATTAAATGCATTAATTGTGACAATTGGTTTGTCCTTTGCTTTCATCTGGATTGTTTGCTACTTTTCCTTTTACCAATTCTTAGTTCATTGCCATATCCACTGTAGGTCATCACTATTGCAAGTAGTTAATGATTCCAACCTCCTGCTTTGAAGGAGAGCCCAGAAACAATGAGTTTAAAAGTGTAAGGTTTTTCTTCAGTTTCTTTGGTTATGAAGATTAGTTGAGGTAATTTTTTTTGAATGATAATGGTTATTTTAGGTATGTTTTCTACAATATTCTAGGTTTATGCTTTTTTCTAGTCTTTATGTTAATGGATTTTGAGGTTGTCAAATGAAATGATGTGCCTAATTCATATTAGAGGCATGCTATGCTAGTTCAAGCACCAATGATTAATTTTCCACCAACTCACCTTTGCACCCTCATTTTCCCACCTTTCTCATTTCCTCCTTCGTTTGATAATGCCATTCATACCATATGTGGATCAATAGCTCTAGAAATAGACACAAGCTCCCTTTTGAAGGAAAGACCTATGATAAAGGAAATTACAAAGAGAATAGGCTTAATAGGATCTTAACCCAGACAAACAAAAAATGTCCAAAAATAAATAATGAGCCAAGAAGTTCTAATCTCTACCAGAAAGTAGCACAAAATAAGGTATATAATATAATGTGCAATAGAATAATGTACTCTCCCATCTAGCTAAAAAGAGTTTCTTTCTTGGCCAAATTTGGCCCACCAGAAACAAGCTTTTGGCATAGAGCCCTTAGCCTAGGCCTAAATATAGTGGACTACCAAACATGTGTTGAGAATTGTGTCTCAACCTTACAAGCTTTTTCTCAAAAATTGTAGAAAATTGTAGAATTTGTTTGTGGGAGTTTTCCACATGTTTATGAGTTGGAAAAAGGTGTATGAGTTGTTAAAAATGTGTATTGTCTCTAGAACAATATAGAAGGACTATTTTTAGAGTATACACAACTCATTATATGACTTTTATGGGGTTCTAACCTACAGGACAACATAATGGACGAAAATGCTATTCTTGGAGTTACAAATATCAAGTGGGTAACATGTGGCATGGTTGTTTTGCCCATGGTTTTGGTCCATGGTTTTGTAAGACCACAAATGGTTTCCAAGTTGTAAATTACTATAAAATGAGGGCTTGGGGAAATGTTTTAATCATTGAGTTATGTTTGCAAGATTGGGTGCTAGAAGGAGTCTCTCTAAGTTCGAGTCCAAGTGTGAGTTGTGGTGATGCACTCTTGTAAGAAATTGCATTGCAAGTGTATTGTAATCTTCTTGATTTGAGAGTACATTGTGTGGGTTTTGAAGAGTGGGGTTTTTCTCTTGGAAGGGTTTCCCCATGGTAATTGTTATGTTACGCATTCATTTTTAGTTTGATTATATTATTAAGCATTTCTTGAGATCTCTGCAATAGTTAGTTGAATTTGCATAATTGTCCTCTCAAGATTAGTGTAGGAAGCAATTCCATGCACCTTTGCTTCCTTACAAGTGGTATCAGAGCTTGGCCAATTTTGATTCTATTTGTTGGGTATAGGGTTTTTTGAGCTAATCAAGGTTTGAGTGAGAGCTCATGCAGAGGTTTTCATTTCTGTGTTGCAGGATTGCAAAGATGGCAAGTTTATCAGGGAGGATTGATGTAGAGAAATTTTTTGGCACAAACTTTGAGATGTGAAAGCTGAAGATGGAAGATTTATTGAATGATCGAGATTTATGGGATGTAATTGATGAGAATAAGTTGAGGCCCATAGATCCAACTTTAGCTGCACAATATGATGTGACAGAAAAAAAAGCTAAAGGTCTCATCAGATTGTGTCTTGTAGACTCGATTTTTGATTAATATCCATGAAGAACCTACTACGAAGAAACTTTGGAAGAAGCTAAGTGAGATCTATCAAGCAAAATCACTTGTGAACATGATTTTCTTGAGGAAGAAGTTGTATTCCTTGAGAATGGAAGAAGGTGGACACATTTGTGAGCATATTAAAAGTTTTAATATGCTGGTGACTTAGTTAAGATCAGTTGGGGTGTCGATGGATGAAGAAGAAAGGTGCCAAATATTTCTATGTTCATTGCCAGACTCATGGGACAACCTTGTCATGGGCATAGGGATCACTTCAGTTGTCTTAAAGATGGAGGACATTGTTAGTTCTCTATTCTAAGGAGATGAGAAGAAAGGTCTCTCTAAATGCCAAAGAGGCTTTGAGTGTTTGAAGAAGACCAAAAGAAAGAGGTAAGAATGAAAGCAACATGGCCATTCTAAGTCCAAGAACAAGGGGAGATCAAAATCTCATGGTAACTCCAAGGTGATCTGCTAGAATTGTGGCAAACCTTGACACTTTCGAAAGGACTGCAAAGAGGAGAAAAATAAAAAGAAGAAGAAGAAAGATTCTCATTGTAGCCTTGGCCACTCATGCAAGTGACAATGCATGGTTGATAGACTTAGGTGCATCTTTTCACATGGCTCCTAATATAAATATGTTTAGTAAGTATGAAATTTTTGATGGTGGTAAGGTGTATTTGGGCGATAACTTAGTTCTTGATGTTGGTCATGGAAGTATTCGAGTGAAAATTTTTGATGGTAGAATTAGAAGATTTGATGGTTTCTTGCATATCTCGAGACTACCAAGGAATTTTATCTATTAGCAAACTAATAGATGCGGGTGTGTATGTACAATTTTCTGAAGTAGGTGTGAAAATGGTGAGAGGTGCTACGAAATAGTAAGAGGAAGCAGATTGGGTACATTGTACCTGCTTGATCCATGCACAGTTGAGTGCAATAGTACTTTTGATAAGATTGTGAAGAGGACTACTTTGTTGGAGGAGAGGGTTTCTCTTTCAACAGATGGTTATGGTTTTTGGGTACCCAAGGGTGATCTATCTATTGAATCAAAGCTACTTGTAGATAAGACTATGTTATGGCACCAAAGACTCGGCCACTTAAGTGAGAAGGGTGTACAAACCTTAAAAAGTAAAAACCTTGTTGATGGGTTGAATGACTACAATCTTGAGTTTGATTTTTGTCGGCATTGTATCTATGGTAAAAAAAACCACGTTAAGTTTTACTCAAGTTCTCATAAGTCCTTGTGTATTTTGGATCTAATCCATTTGGATATATTTGGTCCAGTTGATGTTCCTTATATTGGTAGATCAGCTTATTATGTTTCTTTCATTGATGATTTTAGTAGAAGAACATGGATTTATTTCCTTAGGAGTAAAGTTGAATTTTTCAATCATTTCAAAGAATTTAAAGAAATGGTTGAGTTGTAGATTGGGAAGAAGATAAAGTGTTTGAGAACTAATAATGGTGGTGAATTTTTCTCCAGTGACTTCAACACATTTTGTAAATATTGAGGTATTAAAAGATAGAAGACAACTCCATATTCTCCATAGCAGAATGGAGTTGTAGAAAGAATGAACAGGACCATGATGGAGAAGGCTAGGAGTATGCTGAGTGGAGCTAGATTGGAAAAGAAGTTCTAGACTGAAGCTATAGCTACTACTTACTACCTGATAAAAAGGTCTCCTACATTAGCTCTTGTTGATAAGACACCAATGGAAGCATGGTCGGGCCACAAACCTTCACTTAGACATCTGAGTGTTTTTGGTTGTGAGGCATATGTTCATTTTCCAAAGGAGAAGCAGACAAAATTAGACAACAAAGTTGTTAAATGTATCTTCATCGGATATAGTTATGGTGTGAAAGGATACAAGCTTTGGGATCCTATTGCACAAAAGATATTGTATTCTAGAAGTGTTATTTTTAGAGAAACTAAGCCTTCTTCTATTATAGTACAACCATAATAGATGGAAATAAAGAAAGAAAAGATTCAACTTCTTGCTACACCTAAGAAAGTTGAATTGAGGCCCTTAGAAAGATAAGATGTTGAAGAGAGCTCTATGAGTTCTAAATCATTAGAGGAAGATGGAGAACCTGATCACGAATCTAAACATGAACCTGAACTAGATCTTGTTTGAAGGTCTAGTAGACAAAGGAAAACACCAAAAAGGTATGAGTATTCTCATAATGATTGGAGGTGTATATTTTCCTTGAATGCTAATATTGATGAATCAAAATCTGTAGAAGAGGCTTTTGGTATGAATGATCTAGAATCCTAGAAAATAGCCATGGAAGAAGAGATGGCATCTCTTAAGAGGAATGACACATGGGACCTTGTACCATTTCCTGAAGGACATAAACATGTTGTTTGTAAATGTGTGTTCAAAAGGAAGATGGGTTTAGATGGAAGCATTGAGAAGTATAAAACATGATTGGTTGCAAAAGGTTACTCCCAAGTTGTAGGAATTGGTTATGGTGAAATTTTTTCTCCTATAGCAAAAATGACATCCATTCAATTTTTACTTTCTATTGTAGTAGCTTATGATCTAGAAGTTGAGCAGATGGATGTGAAGACAACTCTCCTTGATGGAGATTTGGAGGAAGAAATTTATATGACACAACTAGAGCACTTTGTGGTGAAAGGTAAAAGTCATTTGGTCTGTAAATTAAAGAAATCCTTGTATGGTTTAAAAAAAAGTCCTAGGATGTGGTACCAGAAGTTTGATACATATGTATTGAGTTTGGGATTTGTGTGATCCAAATCTGATCACTATATGTTTTACAAGTTTGATGGTGATAATTTTCTATTTATTACCTTATATGTTGATGACATGTTTTTTATTGGCAAAGGAAAAGGTTTGATTGCAGAATTAAAATCTTAGCTCTCAACAAATTTTGAAATGAAAGATCTTGGTGCAACAAAGCACATTCTAGGAATGGAGATTATTTGAGATAGGAAAAGAAAAAGCTTTGGCTAGGTCATAGTATGTATGTTGGTAATATTCTAAGAAGATTTAATATGCAAGATTCTAGACTATTGAGTGTTCTTGTTACTATGGGAACAAAGCTTTCTAGCTCACAATGTCCTTCATCCCCATTGGAGAATGAAGAGATGAGTTGAATAGCATATCAGAGTGCTGTTGGAAGTTTGATGTATGCTATGGTTTGTACAAGACCATACATTGCCCAAGTAGTGGCAGTACTTTCACATTATATGTCTGATCTAGGAAGAGCACATTGGGATGCAATAAAAAGAGTTTTTAGATACTTGAGAGGTACCTTTAGAGTACTCTATATGTTTCCATGGAAC
This sequence comes from Cupressus sempervirens, assembly GCA_028749045.1. NCBI lineage: Eukaryota > Viridiplantae > Streptophyta > Pinopsida > Cupressales > Cupressaceae > Cupressus > Cupressus sempervirens. The sequence continues at coordinate 697,821,228 of CM053784.1, forward strand.
AAGAAAAGAGCATTCCTTGATATTCAAGGCTATGTTGATTCATATTGGACTGATGATGCTGATAGAAGAAGATCCACCAGCGCATAAGTGTTTACATTATTTGGTGGTACAATCAATTGGATGAGAAAGCAACAAGCTATGGTTGCTTTGTCCACTATAGAGGCAGAGTATATGGCAACTACTCATGCCTGCAAGGAAGCTATCTAGCTAAAGAGACTATGTTTAGATATAGAGTTCAAACAAGGTGCAGTGACAATTTATAGTGACAGTCAAAGTGCAATCTGCCTAGCAAAGAACCTAATATTTCATGCTAGGACTAAGCGCATTGATGTACAATATCATTTTGTGAGAGATATGGTCAAGGATGACAAGGTGAAGCTGGAGAAGGTAGAGACTTTGGTGAATGCTATTGATGCATTAACTAAGCCTGTGAGCACAGAGAAGTTTAGATGGTGTTCAAAGTCTTTGGGCCTCTCAGCCCCTAACACTTAAGTCGATATCACTTTGGATCCCCTGGCTCTTGCAAGGTGTTCAACAAGTGGGAGAATGTTGAGAATTGTGTCTCAACCTTGCAAGCTTTTTTTGAAAAATTATAGAATTTATTTGTGGGAGTTTTCCACAAGTTTATGTGTTGTAAAAAGGTGGATGAGTTGTTAAAAATGTATCTTGTCTCTAGAACAATATAGAAGGACTATTTTTAGAGTATAAACAACTAATTATATGACTTTTATGGGGGTCTAAACTAGAGGACAAAATTATGGACGAAAATGCTATTTTTGCAGTTACAAATGACAAGTGCGTAACATGTGGCATGGTTTTCTTGCCCATGGTTTTGTAAGACCACAAATGGTTTCCAAGTTGTAAATCACTGTAAAAGGAGGGCTTGGGGAGGTGTTTTAATCATCAAGTTCTATTTGCAAGATTGGGTGCTAGAAGGAGTCTCTCCGAGTCCAAGTCCAAGTTTGAGTTGTGGTGATGTGCTCTTGTAAGAACTTGCATTGCAAGTGTATTATAATCTTCTTGATTTGAGAATACATTGTGCAAGTTTTAGATGGTGGGTTTTCTCCTGGAAGGGTTTCCCCATGGTAATCAAATTGTGTTATGTGTTCATTGTTATTTTGATTATATTAGTATACATTTATTGAGATCTTTGCAATAGTTAGTTGAATTTGCATGATCATCCTGTCAAGATTAGTGTAGGAAGTGATTCCATGCACCTTTGCTTCCTTACAACATGAAGCCTCTTTAGCACCTTTCTACAAATGAACCACACTATTCTCACCCTATGGGAAATTACAAGGTATAAACTAGAGAGAGTTATATAAATTTTTGTTACAATCAAAATTAAGACTTGAATTTAAAGGTGAGATCCCTCTTTTCCAAACTTATGGATGCTAGCTTAGGCCAGGTTGATAGAATGCATACCAAATAACAGAAATGCTTTAACTAAAACCACTTCTCTTTAATCTATAACATATTGTTCAATGTGAATTAGAGATAGGTGACATAACTCCTCTACTTCTTTAAGCCAACCCAACTCATGGAGGATTCTTTTGAGGTAGAGGTAGCTAATAAGGACATTATAGAAAATTTGTCCCTTCTAATTGGATTTTGCTTAGCACATTGAGAGGACACATAGGTTAATTTTTCCAAAGACACTACTATAGGCTTCCCATGACAAAAGTTATTTTTTGATGTTTGCACCTAGCATGCATGCATAGTTTGTCCAGTAACAAAAGTGCTATCTACCTACCACATTGAGGTCTATCTATATTTTTTAACCCCAACTACTTTTTAAATAGATAAATATGATATTTTTAAACTCCAATAAAGACTTTCTCAAATATCATTTGACAAACATTTTATAATATATTTATACTTAATTTCATCCAATTTTTTTTTAGCAATGTCATGTCTACATCTTCTAGAAGTCTGTCTAATTTGACAGCAACTTATTTCTACTTGGCATAAGGAGTGGTGAGGACATGCGAATGTCCTACTTGTGTGCTCAAAAAATGGTTGTCACTGTATGGTATATATGGGTTGCTTTTATTTTTTCAAATGGGAGATGGGAATGAGTATTTGTAGAGTCACAGTGGAAAAAGAACCCTATTTCACCATGTTGGAGAAGAAAGAAAAATGAGAACGTGGGTAATTTGAGGTTTTCAGCAATGGTTTGAAGTGAAAAATAGTCCTATTTCTCCAACAAATGTTCATAAATGGAGGCCTAAATGGATTACACCCTCCTCTTTGCATGATCAAATTTTTTTTCCTGGCCTGGACAATTGAAATCAGTGCCAAATTTGGCATACCCTGAATTGACATTGAATGTTTTCCCCCACACGACATGAATCTTGTGGAATCTCTTTGGAAGATCCTCCCCCACCATTTGGCCCACTCTGATGTAAGCCAATACATTGTGACTAACTAGGGAAAAAATCCCACACTTCTCTCTATTTGTGCATTAATGTTTTGTATCACACAGTATGTACCTCTCATACACAATTCTCAAATTAGTACATACCTCTAACCATCCACATAAAGCCCAAGACGTCAAGAGAATAATGAATTTGGCAACCAAAAATTATTTCATTCGTAGGATAAAATGGAACATGCATTTGAGAAGTATTTCTTTGACCGATCAATAATTATTCAATTTGGAGACCTTAGGGACACATAAGATGATATGATATTTACCATATGGAGAAGTATTTTTTCCACAACCATGTTGACCATAGCTTCAACAGTAAAATATAGGTAGGGAGACAATTCCATCAACCACCACAATAACTACGTTATTAGTTCCTACCGAAGGCATGGACCTCTTAAATTTCTAAAACTAATTAATTTGTCCAATAAGATTTCAGAATTATTCTCAGATGAAAATTTATTATAAAGTTCAAATTTTCATCATATTTAGTGAAATAAAAGAATCTATTAAACTGAATTCTTATTGGCCTACATTGTAAAAGGAAAAAGGCAATGCATAAATTATATTTACTTTTAAAAATGTATTTAATTATATAGCATTAGTGATAGTTAAGCTTAGTGACAGGTAAGGTTAGCATATTTCAGTGCAATAAATGTATCCATTAATGTATGTCCAAAAAAGTCAATGTGCACTACCTATCATAAGTTTAGCTTGTATTTTATTAAAATCCTCGGATGTTGCTTATTTTTCAATCCTTCCTACATGTTCAAAAGGTGGTGATTTTATCCTATGCTCTACTAGGATAGAAAGGTGACAATTTCGTCATCCACCACCAAAAATTGACATCTACAATTTCCAAAGATTTTGTCATTTACAATTTGTTGCTAGAGGTAGATTCAGCCAACTACTCCAAAATTAGATCTATTATTCTTGTTCAAACTATTCTAAAATTTGATCTATTGTTCTGGTTCATAATGAATGCTTTTATAGGAGTAAAGTTTTTTTATTTGAAATTTCTATAGTAATTTTTTCTCACTTTTCTAACATTTCCTCTGAGTATTTTTTTTTCCACTTTTGGCATATCAGTGTGTCTGGGAGTAATTTTTGCTCACTCTTCTAACATTTCCTTTGGGTAATTTTTTTCCACTTTTGATATGTTTGGAAGGTGCTTTTAATTTGATCCATTTTCTTCACTGTTTTTCTATGTATTGACTTTAAAATGCTTTGATTTTTGAGGGAATTATAGACATGTAAAGATTTGGGATTGAAATTCTAGTGGACAATTTCTACAGAAGCCATTGAAATATTTTTAGAAATGAAATATGATTTGAACTAGAAGGGTTTACAAGGTTTTTTCTCATTGATTATCTTTAGAAAATGCCCCAGTACGTTTCTTTGTTTCCTTACATTTTTATGTGTCCCAATGAAACTTTCTCTCTCCATATTTTTAGTTTCCTATTTTAAGCCAACAACATCTACCCAACCATTTTACAAAACAATTGCTTTGGAATTTATAAATAATTAATAAAATCCAATTCCATCGGCTCGATAGCCATTCCATTTTAAGCCACACTTGTGATGTGCCTCAATACAAATCTTGTGATACCACGTTAGCAAGTACAATCTATTTGGTAAATTTTTTCCTCTCGGGTAGCTTTTGGCTTAGATACTACAAAGAAGGATATCTCCAACCTCTTCTATTTGGATAGCCAATTTTTACACTCCAAACATATATGGTGACCAGTAACTTTTCTACTAGGCTTTCAACATGTGTTCATCACATTCACTGTGGGTTGAACTTTGCATTGTTCAATATTCATACGAACTCCATGAAATACATTCTTCTCGGTGCATGGAGTTTCTTTCTAAGACACACAAAAAATCTTGTAGGTTTCCATATTGATCCATGCTGATGGAATAAATGGTCACATTTATTTGGCATTGTTTGTCTAGCATTATGAAGGAAATGTACTATATAGAATAATTCAGATTCCCTTGTTAATCTAGGAGCACCCAAAATTTAGTTGTAATGAAAAAGAAGAAAAGAGTGCATATTTTCCATTCAATATTTATGTTATTTGATCTTTTGGTTTATATTATTTTAAAATTTTACACTCACTACATTAATTCTTTTAAATTATTAAAATTTTATGTATATATTTCTATATAATTTATATTTAAACTTGTCATTTATTTGATCTTTTGGTTTATATTATTTTAAAATTTTACACTCACTACATTAATTCTTTTAAATTATTAAAATTTTATGTATATATTTCTATATAATTTATATTTAAACTTGTCATATTTTTCTTTCTACATTTCATACCATTGTTTATCTCTTATATTTTATATATTTAGTTCAATTTAAAATTAAAAAAAGGTTATATTAGTTGATATTTATATTTAGAAGATTTGAAAATATTACATTAAAATACATATTCAAAAAATGTAGTATTATGCATAAGTGTGATTTTACTAATTAAAAAATCTTCAGATTTAAAAATTTTTCCTCCTATTTTCATTTTTGTCACTATTTTAAACACTTTTGCTCTTTAGAACATTTAATTAACCAAAACTTATACATATCTTTTGAAGGAAGCAATTGAAACTTGAAAATATAATATTTTTATTTATTTTTAATTTAACCATATTTTATGGTTATTATTTTTCTACAAAATTCAAATTTAACAATCATAAATATATTCCTTCCAAATTATAAAACTAGTAAAAGAACATTTCATATCTCACAAACTGAAATTCATAGACCTCTAAACTATGATACATTTAATATCTTAAAATTATCAAATTCATTGAACAAATTGCAAAGCTCGAATCCTCAAAGACAAGAACTTTGGTGCTTGCGCCTCTTATTTTTATTTTGAGTGCTTGAAGTTAGAAGATTTATATGGAATATTGAACTCGAGTAGAATTTTTTTTAAAATTATAAAACCTAATAGAAATTTTCAGTAAAATAAAGAAAGCAAAATGATTGAGTCTTAGAAATTTTTATTTGAACAATACTTGTGGCCAACATAGCCCATTGAAGCTAGGACCCCAAGGACCACCCATGGTGGAGATATTCCCTCTCATAATATTACATAGTATATGGTTCTCTCAAGTGCTTTCCATTTGTTTCACCTATTGCTTGCACTTTAGAAAAATAATATCAAGCTTCTTATTGAACCTCTACCTTTATCAACATGAATTAGTTTAGAAAATAAAAATAAATTATACCTCACTAAGGCTTGTTACCACAACTAGATGCCCCTCTAAAGTTAGTCAATAAAACACATCTTATTATGAATGGATAGGATCTAAAAACATGGATCTATTTATGCTAAACTCATCTAAATGAAAGTTTGTGTAGAACAAATAGATGGAAATTTAAAAATATAATAAAAAGACGTTAGGAGCTACAAGATAAAATTGCGGTCATATTCTATTCCAAAATTGGTATTCATGTGTTGGAATATTCAAATAGTAATAATGCTTCTAAGAGGGGGGGGGGGGGGTGGGTGAATCAGAAGTACTGTACTTTTAGCATTAAAACTTTTTTAACTGAAAGTAGATTGCATGCATGTAAACATATCAAACAATTATGAAAAACACATAATCATCACCACATAATACTTGAGATTTTGGTAACCCAGAAACCCTCCAGAAATAAGAAGGTAAAACTGGGGTGGGGATGATACCCACAAAATCACTGCAGTAATAAAGTTTAACCACTTTTGATGGTCTGCCTTGTTAGAGGCCTGCCCTGTTAAAGGCTTTACACTATATCAATAGTGACCTGGTTAAAGGATTTCAAACACTTTACATGAAGTGTTACCCTGTTAAAGGATTTAATCACCTATTTAAAGGATTCTACAAAATAGCTGTTAAGCTAACCTATCACCATAGGGTTTTCTTTCTACTACAATTGCTAGAGAATATTAGGTATAATAAACCTGATAGATTACAATCCTTCGATTGCTGAATATAGGCACTTGATCTGCTTTCCCTAATCTTGATCCTTTGTGATCTGATACTCTTCACTTTGAGAATAGTTTTCCCTTGAACACCTTTGTCCATCCATCATTGGGTTCAATTTAATTTTCTCTTCCTTATAAAGACATTCGAAGACTTAGGGTTAGGTATGGATCTACGATCCATATTGAATCTCTGTTTCCCACTCATTCCTTGCACTTATCTTATTGGTTGCATGGCTTTTCCATTTTTCTTATTGGCTGCATGTTGATTGCATGGGAAAAACAAAAGATTCGATCTTATCTTTTAATCCTTCGAGATTAATGATATGTCAGCCATAAAAATGGTTTACATCTGAATTTGTAATGTTACAAACTCATATGTGCATATGGTGTTGCTCGACACTTATATTAAACTGGCTTACTCGACACTTGTTGCATTTCTGTATTTCTTGGCATCATCTATGACTCGGCACTCAAATGTCACTCGACACTTGTATCATGCTCGGCACCTAAAGTCATTCGGCACTTAATCTTCACTTGGCACCTGAAGGCTACTTGGCACTTGAAGATCTCTTGGCACCTATTGGATTTCCTGACTCGGCTCATGTTGTGGCTCGGCATATGTAGTGTACTCAGCTCCAATGTAGAAAGTGATTAAGTGTGTTGGCACTCAAATGTCAAAAACCATTCTAAGCCTAACAATCTCCCCCTTTGACATGAGTGACAAAAACACTTAACTACCCTTATGAGTATATGCACTAATCTGCTTGGTATATATAGTCAAAATTTGTAATGTACAATATATACCTCAAAAGTTTTGTAACTCCACCTGAGTTGATTGTACCATTATTAGTGCTGTCTTTGTAACCAAAATTTGATGCTGTATATCATGCTTCACCTTTGTTGTCTTATTTCCCCCATTATCTTGTCTCCCCCTATTTTCATTATCTCCCCCTTTTTTATTATCTCCCCTTTTTTTATTATCTCCTCCTTTTTGACACTTGTGTCAGAGGTTTTAAGGGTTAAGACCATATTTCACCAAAAATGTGTTGTTTACCTCCATAATCATCCTAAGAGCTGCATCCCAATTATGCAAAGAAATTTCCAATGACTTATGCTGGAGGGTAGTCTCTGTAGCAAGATGAATAAGTCCTTCTAAAGTAGAAAGATTAGGATATTTCTTGAGAACAGTTTCAGCATAGACTTGTTCTTTATGGAGGATTTCCAAATGTGGAGTTATAGAAGATTGGAGTTGTAATAGTTTGGCCTTGATGGTGGCCTCTTCTGTTGTTAATACAACTATTTCTTTCTGAGTGTGAAGCGTTTGAGCAAAATGCTTCTCGCTTTGAGCTGGATCTCTAGGTAGCTGCATGCTAGAAATATTCAAATTTCTTTCCAGGCTCTTTATCTTTTGGCTGGTCTCTTGTGCGAAATATGAAAAGTCACACAACTTTTTGTATAATGAGAATATATTCTCAAGTACCTTTTTGACTTTGTCTAAGACCTTTGCCAATTCTATCTGAGAAAGTGCTATTTCACTAGATATTTTCTCATTAACTTTTCCTTGAAATTTTCTTTCAGACCATTCCATGAGTTTTGCATTTGTTTCTAGGTCTGCATTTGTCACCTGTTCAATGATATCTGATAATTGCTCCATAATATGCTTTGACTCATCTGGTGACTGAATACTGAAGGCATCCATAAAGATGTCTTTAATCTCATGCATTGTTTGTTTTTGTTTATACTCCTTCCTAAGTATTTCTTGCCTCTTCCTTCTATGTAATGCTTCCTGTACCTCATTGATTTGATCAATGTTTATTGTTTTTGAGTCATAGCTTGGTATGATTACTTCCTCATCTAGTTCAGGGTCTCCATAGTGAAGTACCCTTGCAACTTTGGTAGAACTTGATCCTGGTGCAGATATTTGCAATGGCTATTGTGAATGAGTTCTCGAGGTAGGAAAATTTATCAATGTTTGTATTGCCTCTTTCTCTTTAGGGGTTTCCTCTATTTTCTCCTCCTGCTGTCTACCTTGATCAATTATTGTAATTTTAGGAAGTCCACCTTGTGTTTGAGCTATAGGATCAGATGTAATACTCTGTCCTGTTTGTTCTGTTGCTTTTTATCCAGCTGCACTTGGCTTCTATATAGTGGTGTCAACTATGCCTGTTGAAATGACTGTTGGCATTTGAAGTTGACCACTAGTACCTGTAGAAATGTTGGAAGGTGGTTCTTGTGGATTCACCTTATCTCTAACAATGTTTTCTACTAGTTTTTGCAATTCATCCACACTGACCAATACTGGATCTGTACATAATCTTGCCTGTTGTGTGGATTGGTCAAGGATTCGTTTGAGATCCTCTATAGTTAATGGATTGATGTTCTGAGAAGAAGTGTCAGGAACATCCTATATAGTTATTGTTTCTACAGGTGTGATAGGTACATGAGGAGGGCTAGAAGGCGACATTTGTGTGTCTTGCACACTCTGATCTTGTTGCTGCTCTTGCTCAGCTATTGCCGTTATATCTTGCTTTTGTGTTTCCTCCTCCATTTCTCTCTTTTCTTCTTCCTTCTTCTCTTCTTCTTGTTTCTTTTCTTCTTTCTTCTTCTCTTCTTCTTGTTTCTTTTCTTCTTCCTTCTTCTCTTCTCTACCTTGCTCTACTTCTGTCTTCTCTTCTCTCCTTTTTCTTCTTTCTTTTAGTGGAGTAGAAGCTTCTTCCTTGTATTCTTCTTCAAGAAAATCTTCAATCTTTTTGTACAAGTTATTCCATGATTTGGTTGTTCTTTATACAATATCTTTCATTTTGTTTTGGAGAATGAAGAATGCCTTGTATTTAGGTGTAAACCTGGCATTGTGCCTTTTGACTACTTTTTCTACTTGCTCCTTAGTCAAATCAGGCAGTATTCTTGCTAGGGTTGATTCTCTCATCTCCTTTTCCATTCTTAAATAGAAATGCCATCTGTCTTCTACAATTTTTGACAGTTCATCTGGCAATTGTCCATCTAGTTCAAGAGGGGTGTACTTGAACTGTGCCATCATTCCATAAATTGATTCCTCTATTCTATTCTATTATTATTTAGTGAACTTATTAAAATCAACTTCATTTATATTGCTTAATCTTTGTTTCCAATCTTTTTACATATTATATCAACTGAAGAATGACTTACCTTTTCAGATTGATCTTCTTCATCAGTATCAGGTTGAGATACATATGTTCTTCTTTTCCTAGGCTCATCCTATGTCTTCTTGATTGGTTTCTTCTTTATTGCTTTCTCTTTGGATTTTTGAGTTGAGGCCCTTGTTGCAGCTCTGGTTTTTGGCTTTTGGGGTGATGGCATAGCAACTTTCTTTGGTTTGGGTTGAGCTAGAAGCTGATCTTTTGTCTTTCTTTTCTTTTGCTCGGCCTGGGTTGGTGCTTCCTTGGTTTCTTCCTCCTCAGAACCTTCCTCCTTGTCTTCACCTGGGCCTTGAGTTAATTCCATTGGGCCTTGCTCTTGTTCATCCTCTTCATCATCATTGTCATCATCATCATCTTCAGCTTCAGCCTCTATCCCTTCACCAAATTGCTTCTTAATTTTCTTCATCAATTTATCTTTCTTTTTCAATGTGGAGGCAGTTTTTAATTCTATATTTATTTTTGATCTTACCACATCATAAGTGCCAAAATGTGGGGCACTCTTATCTATTTCTTCTACCAACAATGCAGTTATTGCTCCAGATGCTTCATCAACATTGATTTTATAACCAAATGGCCTTAGCCATCTCACCCTTGGAATTGCAGTTTGAATGTAGGTGAAGTCAATATCAACTAAGAAACATATATCATTAATATGTTTTTCTACTAAAGAAACTGGTATTCTCACCCTTTGCTTCATGGATTTCTTGAAATCCTCAAAATAACTTGTCATTAAGTATCAAAATTTTCTCCCATTTGTTCTATATACTCATTTATTTGGGATATGATAGTCTTATCACTCCTCCATGTCACTTTTCCGAAAGAAGGAAATTCATTCTGAACATAAAAGAATATACAAATCAAAATTGCTCCAAATTTACATTGAGCACCCTTTGTCCTTCTTATTTCAGTTAGGTTTTCATTTATCTGCTCATATGCCAAAATGTATATGAGCAATGTTAGTATGCTAATAGAAACCAAATTTAAATAAAGCTTCTACAAACTAAACAAAATTCATAAACTTCAAGATAGACTAAGATGAGCTCTCAATTGAGAATATGAGCCATTAATGGACTCTCTCAATAAGAAGCTCTCTTGTTGAGTAGCTTTATCTAAATGGATAGGATGTATGCTCAATATGCTTCCAAAGGCTTCAATGGATGATTGTGGATTTTTGGTGTGGATAGATGGCTTTAGTATGGATTTGGCTCTCAAAATAGCATTATAACTTTACTTCATGGATTGTGTTATTTTGCAAAGGGGAAGGATCCAATTTATAGGCAAGAGGCTTGAGGGATTGAGGGCTAAGATGCAAGGATGGGAAAAAGCTTATGGAGGGCTCAGATTGCATGAGAGGAGAGCACATGGATTGTGCTTCCTTACAACCAATCAAGGAGTGACACATGTCACATGGTGAGAGGATGGAGGAAAGGGGAAGGATGAGTCAACAAAGGAGGCTCAAGGGATAAAATCTTCATAAAGACCCTCATAATGACTTGTAAGAGAAATAAAAGGGCTTGTAAGAGTCATTTATGGCCTAGTGGACTTCATAAAGTTTTATGGTTGAGATATTTTGAGGGTGATGAGAGCAATTTCGACTTGGACTTGATTAGGAAGGTTTTAAGCTTGCTTAGGCTTGTGCAAATGATTAGAGGATGGATTAGGATGGTTTAGGATTAGCTTAGGGATAGGCGAGTGGATGGCATTTAATGAGGGTGGGTGAAGGAGGAGATATTTGTTAACTTTGGCTTGGGTTAGTAAGTTTTAACCCATGTTTAGGGAATGTGACAAGGTTAGGAGGGGATTAGGATTAGTTTTAAAGACATCTTTTAGAAGAGTCTAGACTTTGGATGAGGATAAAGACTTTCTAGAATAGTCTAGAATTTCCTAGGATGAGGATGAAGACTTTCTAGAAGAGTCTAGAACTTCTTAGGGTGAGGATAAATTAGATTTTTAGGAAATAAATAAAGTTTTATTTATTTCAAGGGTTTGGGTTGAGGAGATATTTATTAAAACTTTTTAAATAAACATGAGGATTAATATTTAATCTTAATTAAATATTTTGAGTTGGGATTAGGGGTAGGAAATGATGGGATTAGCCTTTAATTGAAATTAAAGAAGGATTAGAAGATTTTGGAAGAGGTTATTGGTCATAAGGAAATTGGCCAAGTTTTGGACAAAAAATAAATTTTTTATTTATTTTAGGATTTTTGGTCAATTTATTAATTAAATAATTAATAAATAAGGAAATAATGTTTAAATAAGATTTAAACATTTTTGGGAGGGATTCCTTAATTAAATATTTTTAATTAAGATAAAGGGATTTAATGGCATAAAAATAAATAAATTAATTAATTAATAAATGATGATGTCATCAGGACTTTTTCAGAAAATAAAAATACTTTATTTTCTAAAGGATTTTTAGGTGTCTACATTTTGCCCCTCTTTGATGTGATGCCGCAAGTGGCATGGCATCAAAGATAAGAAAATAAGATGCCCAAGGCTAGAGCAGAAGAGGAGAGAATGGACTGTGAGATGCCCCCTCAAGAAGGCAGCGGGGAGAGAAAGCAAGGCTCGGTGGCTTCTTGAAATAGTATAATAATCTCGGATGAACAAGGAAACTCAGATTGGCAAAGAGAAGGGGCTGAATTAGCTCAAACTCTCACTATGGGAGAATGATAAAGGAGAATCAGATGTAGAAGAGGAAGCAAGCTTAAGACTTTAGGGATTGCAGAGGATGAAGGAGCAGAGCGCTATAAAAAGGAATCCAGGATAAGGAGATGGATGAGGGGATTATAAAGCTGATGCAACAAGATTTCAAAGAGTCAGATTGGTGGAAGATGGGTTTCGGAGATCCCTAGGACTAGGATTGTGGATCTCGAAAGATGAGGCTTGGTGGATTGATTTGGATTGGTGGATCCCTAAGACTAGGATTGTGGATCCCTAAAGCTAAGAGTGATGAGTGATTCAAAGAGATACTGATGCATAAGTTGGGGTAGGAGAGACGGATGTTGGATATGGATGGGCGATAATGGAGATGAAGGAAAACCATTGAAGCTTTTTGAGCGGGGGGATACTTCAAAGAGAAGTACCACCATGTAGTTGAGCACTAGATTTGCTATAGGACTATTGGTTAATTGCCAAGGTTACCAAGAATATCAAGGCCTGTTCACCAACTGTCCAGAGGATTGACAAACTGACTCGAAACAAACACGCAAGGGTTGCCCGAGCATCACACATGAATCCCAAAGGAAGCAGTGCGGAACCGACACTAGGTAACCCACAAGCAGAAAAGAAAAAAAAAAGAAAGACTTGATCAAGACCTTACACTCTAATTGCCCCATTCACAACATACCATGATATGGAAGATCGTGGCAACCTTGAGGAGGGAACAAGGAGATTGCTTGGAAAAGATACTTCAAGACCCAAAAGGGGAGATTACAAATCAAAAGAAAGTGAAAATCCAAAAGAGAGCCGTTTGCCAACGAGATGGGTAGGACGAGGTACTAACGGACCAAGATTAGACTTGAGGAAAGCTATATCCTACAAGGACCTATTGAAGAGCACCTAAGTTGGTGGATCGGGATGAGTGGTGCATCTGGCAAGCTGAACTAAGAAGGATAACACTTTGGTGACAGGAGATCTAGCTAAAGGATGCAATGAAATAGCTAAACAAGCTGTGCGGTGTGTACAAGATGCTGATCAAGGATGAAATGACACGAAAGCTGGATAGATACAATGGTACTAAGTTAAAGAGGATGTACAGGTTGACCGACCAAGATATGTTACAAATGTACAATTTTGTTCATGTTTTGGTTTTTTGTGAGATGGAAATGTTTGTGAAGGATGGGATGTCTATAATAGTTGATAGGTGGATAGGTAGATGGTTTGCGAAAAGCTTAAGGAAAATGGAATTCTTTGGGTGCATGTGATAGGATACAAGATTATTTATAGGCTGGAATATGGTACAAACCTTGGACAAGATTCAGATAGACAAGGTATGGTACAAGATTTACAAGGTATAATACAAGCTTTGGTACAAGATTTACAAGCTGTACATGAGGTATTTACAAGCTTCATCAGATTTTGGATATTTAGTTGGAACACCAAGGGAACAAGCAAGTGTGTCTAATGGGATGGTGGGTGAATGGATGAGGGATAGGATAGTGATAGATAATGGATTAGTCTTTAGTACACAAGGTGCCTGAATTACCAGGTTTTCACCAAGGTACCTATCCAAGGTGCTTGAATTGCCAAGTTTTCACCATTGGACGCTTATTTCTCTTTACTATTTTTTTTTTTTTTTTTTTTTTTTGTATTTTTCAAAAGCTAGGTATACCAAGGATCTTCAAGCATAGAACTTCTTGAGATGAATGATGTTAGTAGGATTATTCAAGAGTTCTCCTTTCGGTGTAGATAGCTGATATGCTCCGGAGCCAAAGGAAGCAGTGACAACATAAGGACCAAGCCATGTAGGTTCAAACTTGCCTTTCTTTTCTCGATCTGCTTGGACTTTCATGTTTTCTTTAAGGACCATGTCACCTGGCTAAAAGTGTCGTGGAAGCACCTTGTTGTTGAAATTCCTTTTGAGACGAGTTTGATAGACTGTGAGATGATCATAGGCTTGTTGTCGCTTCTCGTCTAAGAGATCTAGCTGGGTGAGCTGAGCTACTCTATATTCTTCATCTGATATTTGCCCTTGCAAAGATATGCGCAAGGAGGGAAGTTCAACCTCTATAGGTAGTACCGCTTCAGCACCATAGACTAGGGAGTATGGAGTTGTGCCTGTGGATGTACGGAAGGAAGTTCGATAGGCCCATAGGGCTGGATTTATTTGTAGGTGCCAATCACGGCCGAAATCATTGACAACTTTCTTTAGAATTTTGAGGAGGGTTTTGTTAGTTGCCTCTACCTGGCCATTACCTTGTGGGAAATATGGGCTAGAAAAGCAGTGATGGATGTGAAGGGAAGTGCATAATTCTTCCATGTTGAGATTTTCAAAGTTACCTTCGTGGTCGGTGAAGATGGTGGATGGGATGCCGAAGCGGCAAACAATGTGGTACAAGATGAACTTGGAGACCTGAACTCCTGTAGCTGAGACTAGGGGGACTGCTTCCACCCATTTAGTGAAATAGTCTGTAGCTGTTATTATCCATTTATGTCCATCAGATGAGAGGGGTGTGATAATTCCAACTAGATCAAGGCCCCAACAAGCGAAAGGCCAAGGTGGTGCAATAGGCTGTAGATCCTGTGCTGGAGCGTGCACAAGATTTGCATGCTGCTGACATGGGAGACACTTTCTGACAAAGTCACAGGAGTCTTCTTCAATGGTAGGCCAATAGTAGCCTGCTCTAAGGATTTGTTGCGCTAGGACAATACCACTCATGTGGGCACCGCAAAGTCCAGAGTGTACTTCCTTTAACACCATCGCGGCCTCATTTTGGTCTAAACATCGAGAGAGAGTATCATGATAACCCCGACGATATAGGGTATTGGCTATGATAACATAGCGGGATGATTTTTAGATGAGGTTCTGGTGTTGGGTACGTGTGAGGTGAGGGGATATGATACCATTGTTAAGGTAAGCATGAATCTCATGGTACCAAGGGGATTGGGGACCAACCAAGATACAAACACGGTTTGAATCCTCATTCGCATAGGCGGGTGTGAGGAGCTGCTCCACTAAAAACTCATACTGTGTAGCTGCTTGGGGAATTTCCAAGAGCGAGCCTATAGTAGCCATAGCATCTGCTGCTTTGTTCTGTATTCGAGGCACTTGTGTAAACTGAAGCTTTGTAAAATGTTGGGTTAGCTGATCAACCAGCTCTTTGTAGGGTAATAGCTTTTCATCTTTGGTTTGATATTCATTTAGGGCTTGCTTGATGATGAGCTGAGAATCGCCAAAGATTTGTAGCTCAACAATGTTCCATTCTACAGCTATCTTTAATCCTGCTATGAGGGCCTCATATTCAGCTATATTGTTGGTGCTAGGGAATCGTAGCTTGAAGGCTTTTGGAATGTAATCTCCTTGAGGTGTGACCAACAATATTCCTGCCCCTGATCCATGAGATGTGTATGAGCCATCAAAATAAAGTTTCCATGGGGGTTGTTCTTCAATTAGACAGATATGCTCATCTAGAAATTCTGTGATCAATGGATAAGCATCTATTAGAGGTGCATCAGCTAGGTGATCTACTATAGCTTGCCCTTTGATTGCCTTTCTATCCACATACTGGATGTCAAATTCACTAAGGAGCATAACCCATTTGGCCAAACGGCCTGTAAGTGCTGTTCTAGAGAGCATATACTTGAGAGGGTCAATCTTGGAGACTAGTTGGATGGTATGACTTAGCATGTAATGGCGAAGCTTTTGAGTTGAGAAAAAAACTGCCAAACAAGCTTTTTCCATAGGAGTCTAATTGAGTTCATAACCAACTAGGGTTCTACTGATGTAGTAGATGGCTCTTTCTCTGTTGTAGTCATCAAGTTGTGCTAGAAGTGCCCCTAGAGCAGTAGGTGTTGCTGATATGTACAAAATCAGGGGACGACCAGGAACTGGTGGAACCAAGATAGGGGGATTGATGAGATACTGCTTGAGATGGTCGAAGCTGCGCTGACATAAAGGATCCCACTTGAAGTTCTCATCCTTCTTCAGTAAATGTGAAAATGGTGTACACTTATCTGCAAGCTGGGAGATGAAGCACCGAACAGATTGGAGCTTTCCTTGAAGAGAGCGAAGTTGTCGCAGTGTCTGGGGAGGAGGCATGTCTAAGATAGCCTTGACCTTCTTGGGGTCGATCTCTATACCTTGTTTAGAAACTATGAAGCCTAGAAGCTTGCCAGATGTGACCCCAAAGACACATTTCTTGGGATTCAGCATGAGATGATATTTGGCTAACCTATCAAAGACTTTCTCCAGGTCAGCAACTCTGAGTAGTCGATAGGTCAGATAACCTTAGCAGCTAACATTCTTTCTAATTCAGCTTTGACCAATAATGCCACCTTGGGGTGCATTTTTCTAAGCTTTTGTCTGACGGGCTTGATCTTTGGATCAACTGCAAGATGATGAACTACAAGCTTTGGATCAAGTCCTGGCATGTCCTGATATGACCATGCAAATCGGCCAATGTTCTCTCTTAAGACCTCAAAGAGGAGGTCAGCTTGGTCTTGTGATAGGGATGCAGCAATGTGAACAAGTCTGGGGATCTCTGAAGAACCAATGTTGACTTCTCGAGTATCCTCAATTAGAATAGAAGACACCTCTGGTCGATTATCTTGAAAAGGAAATGCTAAATCCTCATGTTCTTCTTGTGGCTCTTGATTTTCTTGCTGAGGGGTTCTCTTCGTTGCCTTAGCTAGTCTCAGATTCACCTTAGTTCCAGTTTTGGGTGTATCGGAACTAGGTTGGGGATTTTCTCCAAAATACCCCTTGGGATCTAGCTTGTAGATATAGGCAGAATCTGGCTTTGTTTTCTTGTGAGGAGTTTCAGCTCCCATGAATCTTAGAAGTGCCTCCTCTGATGTGAACTCATCAATGTGTATGACACTTGGTTGGTCCCAATCTATGAGTTGTGGATGGGCGAGTGGTAGGTCAATGAGGTGGATGGATAGTTCTTGGAGAACAGAGTCTCCGAGGGAGATTTGGTCTAGGATATCGTCGTAGGCTCTCTTTTCAACTTCCTCAGGAATGTCTTCGATTTTGACAAGGTTGCGGTGAATGTTTGAAAAAGCGTGACCATTCTCATTGGTGCCCCCAGTTGTGGGTATGCCAAAGCCAAGACCTGACTTCGATTCCCACTTGTGTGCGTTGATGGGGCACTGCATGCCTCTTTCTTCTGGTCCTAGACCACCACCTTGATAGTTCCATTTGTCAGTGATGAGCTTATGTTCTTGGGGATACTTTTGGCTGAAGTGATCAAGGCGTGCTTGATTTCTTTGAGGTGCATCCTTATGTAACCATTTGTTGATATCTGGAGTGAGCTCCTCATGAAGATGGATTTTTGAGGATACAAAGGTTGTTGGGACAAACTGTTTGTATCGAGGAGGTGGAATCTCCTTAGCTTTGTGATATGTCGGTCGTCCATCGGCATGTGGATCAAGTGGGAGTGCCTCGACAACAAATGCATCTGATAGACTATACTCTCCACAACTTTTGTTATTGATCTTCACGGTAGACAGGGTAGAGGCAAGGATGGTTTCTGGGTCATTATAAGTGTGGGATGAGCTGGCGATGGATGTGCCGATATCAATTCCAGGGCAATGGTTTGTATATGAAGCTTCAACCGCATTTCAGTAAGCAAAGGGTTCTGGATCGGCATGGATGGTTACCTCAGTGCCTTGATGTGGAAATTTGATGCACTGATGGTAAGTGGATGGAACGGCTTTCATGGCATGGATCCATGGGCGACCGAGGAGGATGTTAAATGGTAGGTTTAGATCAATAACATGGCAGAGTGTCTCTTGGATGACTGGCCCAACCTTGATTGGCAGCAAAATAGTTCCTTCTGTGGTTCTTTCCAAGTTGTCATAAGCTTTGATGGTGATAACCTCACTGATGATATCTGCCTCAGTATACCCAACTTGTTTTATGAATTTTAGGGTGCAAATATTCAAGGCTGATCCATTATCTATCATTACTCTTTTCACAGCAAAGTTGGATACCATGATGGCTATGCGAAGCGGAAGGGTGTGATCTGGCTCGACCACAGGTATGTCGGTGGGTTTGAACGATAGGGCGCATGAGGATGAGAGGTGTCCAACAAGATTACAAAAATTAGTAGCATTGATATCAGAAGGGACACGGGATTCTATGAGAGCACTGCCAAGGATGCTCTTGTACACAGGACTAGTGCGAAGAAGGTCTAAAATGGAGATTTGGGCTGGCATGTTCCCAAGGTGTTCCAAGATATTGTACTGGCTTTTTGATGGAGCTGATGGTGCTGGTGGAATGGGTGGGCCTGCGATGTTAAATCGCGCTCTTCGAGTGGTGACTGCACACTCATTGTTTGGTCCTTGGATATTGATAACATTGACGGAAGGCTCTTTCTCGGATATACAAACTATAAGGCTACCATAGTCTATATAGGATGAAGTGTGGTCATTGTTCTTCCCATGCTGTTGGTTTGGCTGACGGTTGTTGGTGTTGTTGTTGTTGGTTTGGATAGGTGCTTTTCCAGGATTTTGGTTGTGGTGTGGAGGAAAAGCATTTTGATAGATCTGTAAGCCTGCATTGGGAGAGGTTTGGGCACCAACAGTGATTTCCTTCCGATCAATGAGGTCCTGCACATAGTCTTTCAGTTTCATGCATCTAAGGGTAGTGTGACCTTTTACCCTATGAAATTTGCAGTACTCATTATCTTTGTACCATGCAGCTTTGGATTGGCTTGGGTCAATTTGCTGGGTAGGAGGAAATTTGATGAGGTTTTCTTTGACTAATTTCTCAAAAATGACATCCAATGGCTCACCAAGGGGTGTATAGTTTCTAGGTGTAGGTTGGAATCTAGGCTTTTGTCTTGCAGCTACATTGATGGCATTAGCTTGATTGCTAGACCCTTGAAAGTTGGGTCTTGGAGTGTGGTTTTGATAGCTTTGGTTATTCTGTTGTTGGTAGTTGATAGCTTGTTGATGTTTTGGTTGATATAGTGGGTTGGACTGGTTGTGAGAAGGACCAACAATATTCACATGTCTGGTGTCAGTGACGCCATCTGTTGCAACGTACTTGTTTTTGTTCCAATACCTAGACTTGTCATTGGAATGTGATTGATTTTGGTTGGCTTCCTTGTAAAGCTTGACCACACCATCTTTAATGAGTCCTTGCTCAAGGATCATTCCTTTCTCTTTGATATCTTTGTAGGTTTGCAAATAGTTCATGGTCATGTGGTGAGCCAAGCTAGGATGGGTATTATCAATAAACATTTTCACAACATGGCGTTCTGGCAAGGTGCAGGATATGCGGGTTGTAAGGGTTTTCCATCTTTGCAGGTATTCGACAAGGCTTTCTCCACCTTTTTGCTTGGTGTGGACAAGATCAACTATTGATAGCTCTGTTTCAACAAGATGGGCATATTGGGCTACAAATGCCTCAGATAATTCAGCAAAGTTTTTAATTGTACCATAGGGGATTCTATAAAACCATTCAAGAGCTGGTCCAGCTAAGCTTTTGGGAAAAAGGCACAAGAGGAAGACATCATTGTATGCTACGTCCTGGCAGTGCATGTAAAATTCTTTGATATGTGTGACAGGGTCTCCTTTTCCTCTGAATTTGTCAAATTTGGGTACCTCAAAGTGTTTGGGAAACGGTGTCATGGTAATGGCTCTGTCAAATGGGTAAGGACACACATTCTCAAACTTGAATGTCTTTGGATCATTCCCTTCTTGGATGGCTTTCAGAGCTATCTTCATTTGCTCCCATTCTGAATTGATAGGTGATGGCTGGGGTGCCCCCAATGTAGGAGTGCCTTGAGGTAGGTATGTGCTGGATGGGGCCACTGAATATGGATGGCTATGAGGGATTTGCTGATAGGGATTGTACATTGTTTGGGCAGCTGCATGGTGGATGACAAGTTACTGAGGGGGAGGTGGCGCATATTGCTGCATGTGCTGCGAGGCTTGCTGTTGATATAGGATTTGAGGTTGGGATTGAGGAACATAAGCTGGCTGTGGGATAAATGGATTGCTTTGTGGAGGTAAGGTATAAGATGGTTGAGAGGCTTGGGGAAAGGATCGGGGGGCTTGTGGGGTTTGACCAATATATGTGGGTTGTGCCCCCATTTGGGATGGTATCTGCAAATAATTGGTGGTTGGCTGGGGTGGTGGATTACCTCCTAGAAGTGGCATTGAAAAGTAGTTGGTAATTGGAGGCAATGGATTAGTTGGTGGTGGAGGTGGTGGGAATTGAAAGCTTGGGAATGAAACTGATGGGGTTTGATAGCTTTGTGGTTGGATTTGGAAGCTTGGTAGAGTGGTGGCAGGGGCTGGGGTCACTTGGGAGCTTGGTAGAAAATTGGTAGTAGCTTGTGGGATTTGATAGCTTTGTGGAGTGAGGGTAGTAGCTTGTAGATTTGTGGCTAATGGTATTGAGCTCCCAAGACTTAATGGAAATGATGGGATTGTGTGTTGGGCTATAGTGAACAAGCTGGGGGTGATGAAAGGTTGATTACTTGGCCCCATGGGTGGCATCCCTGTTGTATATTGCTGAGGTTGGCCAAAGATGCTAGCACTGATTTGGGAGATGGGTGGATTTGGAACGCTGGGTTGGGGAGCAACAGCAACAATAGTGAAGGGGGTGAACGGTTAGCTGTTTTGGGTAAAGGGGGTTTGGAGCGGAGAGGTATGAACCAAGGATGGAGTGGTGGTGGTTGGGTTGGCTTGCGGCATGGAGATTTCAACTTGGGTGGATGATGGTATGTTTGGGTCTGTTGGATCATATGGATTGGCTGGAGGCTCTTCTTTTGGCATATATTGAGGATAATTTGGATCATAAGAGCCTATGGGTGGTGGTAGCTGCCCAAAAAATGGGTGAGATGGATCTGATAATGGAGGGGGTCTTCCAAAGTCAAAGGTTCCTACATTTTCCCTTTGAAAATTAGCCATGATTGTCTCTTTGTTCTTGTCTATAATGGCATTTACCAATACTGCATTTCCTGGTTGGTTCATGAAAGCTTCAATGTCAGTACATGATGGCATAGCTTTCTCTAGGCTGAAGGATGGATGAGTGCTCAAGGGGGGTGAGGCTGTTCAATCCAAATGATAGGGCTCCATTGTTTCTTTCTTCTTGGCTAAGCGAGTGACGGGTGGCATGAAAAATGCTCCTAGGGATGAGATGCAATAATGTTGATGGATGCAAAAGGGGGAAGGCTTCTCTATGCAAATGATTTCCTAGGTTAAGGCAAAGCTATATGAAAAAACCTAAGGAGGATTGGGTTGGAGATTCTAACTTCAAAGATATGTTACCAAAGCACGAAAGGTCTGCTTTCCAATGTGCAAGCTTGGTGGTGATTGTGTCAACTTAAGGATAGACTGATGATCCTTTAGGAAGAACACGAGATTGACCACTTGTGGATCCCAACCTTTAGCTCAAGGTGATGAGGGATAACAAGTGACAAAGCTGGATTACCCTAGACAAAGCTCTGTCAAAGGGATAACCTTGGTGAGATTGATGGATTTGGAAGATTTTAGGAGTGGCAAACTTTTGGCAAAAGTGACAACAATTTTGAAAGCTTAGATGTGCAAATTTTGGATTGCTGGCTAGATGGTTTGATTCTAAATGAGATGGATGAGCTTAATAATGCTTAAGGGGATAACCTAAGATGGCTGGCTTTTCTACAAAGATGACTCTAAAGTGAAGATTATCCAAGAGGATGTGGAGAAACAAGGGGGTCTAATCATAGAAATCATGCCTTGTTGGTAAGGCATAAGCAGGATTAACTCCTGGTTTTTGGCTAAATTTGATGGTGCGCTCTAACCAGGCCTCTTGAAGTGCTTCGTCGGTAGCTTTGTCCTCTGCTTTGTGGAGTTTGGCAATTTTTGGGCTTGGTGTTATTTCTTTTCTCTTGGCTGAAAGTTCTTGGTATGCTAGAGATGGTTTGAGTTTAACTTTGTGGAACTTCTGTTTGGGTTTGGGTTGCTCTGACATCAATTCCTGAATTTTCTTGGCTTTGAGAGATCATGGTTGTTTTGCTTCAACTCATTCAACTTCTGGAATAGGCAGTGACTATGCTAAGTATGCCCTAAGCTAGGATTGACCAAGTTTGGCAAACATTCATTCAACAAATAAAAGATCAAGCAATAGATAGAAACAACCAGATAGAAGTTTTTGATTCTCAGAAAGTGACACTTGCGCTAAGGAGTGTGTATGTTCTACAAACGTTTCGATCAGTCACCTCAAACACATTAACATCCTAGATGGTTGTCTACAAGGCTGACAGTTAGTTTAGCTAAGGAGTCCTCGATATACCCAAGGTACGTGAGGCCCAAATCCGTAGATGAAACCAAAAAGATGTCACACAGCTGAGAGGAGCGGTAACCCACTTCTCCTCTTTCACTTCTCAAGGGTATAAAGTTCCTTGAGGCTTAGCCCGAGTGACAAAATCTTGATTCCAAGAGAGGTGTCTTTCGATTCACCTCCCAATTCTTATACTCCGCCAGAACGCTGGAGTTGAGGTCGTCCAAGGGGTGATGAAATCCCCAAGCAGGCCTCCTAAAAAGAAACAAGGTTTTGGATCCTAATCTTATGCACCCAAGATGGCCTCAAAAGACGACAAGGGGAGAGAAGACTTGGATGACCTTGGGCTAAAAAACACGCTTGTTCTTTTACCAACTGACTCTTATGTGTGCTAATCTAGACTTTGCAAGCACTCATGTTTAAGAGACAATGTTCAATTCCAACTTGAAGCGCCAACAAAAGTAAATCGATCGAAGACTACAAACAATAAGAAGAGTTAGGGTCAACAAAAGCAAACTCGTGCGCCCAGAGGCCCTCCACGTCAAGTATCAATTAATTTTCTTTAAGGCATTCAAGATTGAGTGTGAGTTTGTTTTAAGCCCAAAACAAAAGTGTGTGAGATTCGATTTCAAGCGCGTGCCCGAAGGCTCTCCACATCAGTTGTTGTTCAATTTTAGTGCCCAAACTTGAAGTGTGATCGATTTAATCTTGAGTTTTGATCATTTAAGAATTTTGATAAAGTTAAAGAAAAAATTCAAAGACCAAGTGAGTGAGTTAGATTGTGGAACATTTAACACCTTTTTCAAGTAGACCCATCCCCATAAATGGCGCTGAGATTGCAACCAATGGTTAATATTTGATGGGTGATTAGAAAAGAGGTGAGTCCAAGGAACTACTCAAATTGATTTTTGTAAATTTGTATTTTAACTTAACAAGGTTTCTTAAATGTCCAAAAATCAAACTTTACCTAGATTGCATGTGGAAAAGAGATTTGTTTTGTTCAATTTTTAGAAGCTCCAAATGAAGTGTTTGATATTGCAATGGTTAATTGATCCTTAGAATTCAAGATTGGATTTGTTGTTTTAATCATGCATTCAAGGAAAATTTTATTTTAATCCATGGCATTCAAGAGTGATTTTAGCAACATGCATTCAAAGAAAAGTGGTTAAACATTCAAGTGTTTTCTTTTGAGCATTCAAGATTGAGATTTTGTGTGTTGTTTTAAGAACTTTGAAGTTCTTTGTTTTAACCTTAGATCATTCAAGATTGTTTTGGACTCAAAAGTGAAAATGACTCTTTGGACTTTGGTTTTCATTCAAGATTTTGTGTTCTAGTTTGCATATTTTAAGCCCAAAAATGATATTCCTAGATTGTTTTGATGCATGAAAATCCTAAAAAACATTCAAGATTTTGCAATAAGACTTTTGTTTGGAACAAATAACAAAGCTTTTAGGACAATTTTTGGCAACCATTTAGGACTCTTAGTTTTCATGAGATTTTTTAAAAGAACTTTAGTGTGCACTTAGTGTTGATTTTGAACCTTTTGAAATGGAAACTTGAAGTTCTTTTTAAATTCCCAAAAATGAAGTGTTCCTAATTTTGCATGAATGCATCTAAAACCTTGATGTTGCAAGGATGCAAATGATTAGATTTGTTTAGTTTCACTTGTTAAAAGAATTTTTCTTTCTTGCAAATTTTTAATTTTTCAATGGATTTAAGTATGATTTGGGGGTTCATTTTAAGCACTAAAAAGAAGTGTGTATGATTTTGCTTCCTTAAAAAAAAATGGTCAAGATCTCCCACAAGAAGAAGAAGAAGAAGTAGATGGAATAAGAAGAATATAGACAAGAAGAGGAAGAAGAATTTCAAGTTCTTTGTCCACCTATAAGCTTGAAAAATCTGCAAACACTATGAGATAGATTATGAGTTCCTTTGTCTTCTTCATGCTCATGTGGACGTACAAAACCAATTTATACAATCCTACCAATCAAAAAAATAAGAAAAATTAGCCAAAATCAGCAAATAACATACAAAACTTGACTAAAAAAGCTAATGAAGATGACCCATGCGGGGTCCCATCGGGCGTGCCAAAATGTATATGAGCAATGTTAGTATGCTAATAGAAACCAAATTTAAATAAAGCTTCTACAAACTAAACAAAATTCATAAACTTCAAGATAGACTAAGATGAGCTCTCAATTGAGAATATGAGCCATTAATGGACTCTCTCAATAAGAAGCTCTCTTGTTGAGTAGCTTTATCTAAATGGATAGGATGTATGCTCAATATGCTTCCAAAGGCTTCAATGGATGATTGTGGATTTTTGGTGTGGATAGATGGCTTTAGTATGGATTTGGCTCTCAAAATAGCATTATAACTTTACTTCATGGATTGTGTTATTTTGCAAAGGGGAAGGATCCAATTTATAGGCAAGAGGCTTGAGGGATTGAGGGCTAAGATGCAAGGATGGGAAAAAGCTTATGGAGGGCTCAGATTGCATGAGAGGAGAGCACATGGATTGTGCTT
This sequence comes from Cupressus sempervirens, assembly GCA_028749045.1. NCBI lineage: Eukaryota > Viridiplantae > Streptophyta > Pinopsida > Cupressales > Cupressaceae > Cupressus > Cupressus sempervirens. The sequence continues at coordinate 697,846,278 of CM053784.1, forward strand.
CCTTACAACCAATCAAGGAGTGACACATGTCACATGGTGAGAGGATGGAGGAAAGGGGAAGGATGAGTCAACAAAGGAGGCTCAAGGGATAAAATCTTCATAAAGACCCTCATAATGACTTGTAAGAGCAATAAAAGGGCTTGTAAGAGTCATTTATGGCCTAGTGGACTTCATAAAGTTTTATGGTTGAGATATTTTGAGGGTGATGAGAGCAATTTCGACTTGGACTTGATTAGGAAGGTTTTAAGCTTGTTTAGGCTTGTGCAAATGATTAGAGGATGGATTAGGATGGTTTAGGATTAGCTTAGGGATAGGCAAGTGGATGGCATTTAATGAGGGTGGGTGAAGGAGGAGATATTTGTTAACTTTGGCTTGGGTTAGTAAGTTTTAACCCATGTTTAGGGAATGTGACAAGGTTAGGAGGGGATTAGGATTAGTTTTAAAGACATCTTCTAGAAGAGTCTAGACTTTGGATGAGGATAAAGACTTTCTAGAATAGTCTAGAATTTCCTAAGATGAGGATGAAGACTTTCTAGAAGAGTCTAGAACTTCTTAGGGTGAGGATAAATTAGATTTTTAGGAAATAAATAAAGTTTTATTTATTTCAAGGGTTTGGGTTGAGGAGATATTTATTAAAACTTTTTTAATAAACATGAGGATTAATATTTAATCTTAATTAAATATTTTGAGTTGGGATTAGGGGTAGGAAATGATGGGATTAGCCTTTAATCGAAATTAAAGAAGGATTAGAAGATTTTGGAAGAGGTTATTGGTCATAAGGAAATTGGCCAAGTTTTGGGCAAAAAATAAATTTTTTATTTATTTTAGGATTTTTGGTCAATTTATTAATTAAATAATTAATAAATAAGGAAATAATGTTTAAATAAGATTTAAACATTTTTGGGAGGGATTCCTTAATTAAATATTTTTAATTAAGATAAAGGGATTTAATGGCATAAAAATAAATAAATTAATTAAATAATTAATTAATTAATAAATGATGATGTCATCAGGACTTTTTCAAAAAATAAAAATACTTTATTTTCTAAAGGATTTTTAGGTGTCTACATCAGCAAGATCATAAGTATGATCCTTTTTCATTAGTTTATAACCTACATCTACTACTATGCACGGAACATTGTTGATTCTACTAGATTGATAGAATTTGTGGGCAATAACTCTAATAGCAAATCAACTAGAGGATCTTGAATGGTATGAATAGTCATTTCTCTCTTGTTCCACTGAGCACCTGTATTCTTTTCTATAACCTCCTTGGATTCGCTTCTCAAGGTCTTGTCCCAATCTAGGGTAGGATATCCAGTTACCCTATGAATTATTCTTTTTGTTAGTTTGATAGGGATATCTTCTAACCATAGACTACCATCATGAATTCTGCTCAATACAAGTCTGATCCACTCTATCTTGAATATGATGGGAAAACTTAAAACTTGTGTCAAACCCTTCCTTTCAACAATTTTGTATTCATCTTTTAATACTCCATTGAAACACATCTTTGCAAAGGCTTCTCTAATTTCCATGTCTCCTAGGGCTCCTATCTTGCAATTGTAACATCTTCTTACATCTTGAACCATGAAAACGTTTGGGGGTATGTAAGAAAGGGCTCTGACTGGGTCATTTTTGTATGCCACTTCAGGAATAGGGCAAAAATCAAGCTGCCTAACTTCATTAGAGACTAGCTATACTTCAAACGACTCTTTTTCTAAGGTTTTCTTGGAACTCAAAGCCAATTTTGTAAACTAGGGTTCTTTTACAGAAATACGAAATTGCGTAGCTCGACACAAATGAAAATACCTTAAGATTGATGAAAACTCATTGTAGGAGGTTGCAATTTGCTTGGAATATTGGATTCTCTATTGTGAAGTCACTTTGTGCTCTTTATCTCCTTTGCTTCTTGATTGTGATGAGGAAAAATGATTGAAATCATGATAATATACCCTATTTCCGTCACATTAAATGCTCAACTGCAAACTCAGCTTATGAAGGATTTTTAACACTACTCGGCTTGCACTACATTCTTATTTTACTCAACTTCCATAGGAGTTTCTTAACTTGGCATCAGTCATCAACTCAGTCGCTGTTAGGAACTCGACTTCCACTAGGATTTTACTCGGGATCCAAAGACTGTCTCGGCTTCATTTTGTCTTGGCATCTTGTTTCATGCAGATTTGTACTTCGCATTGCTTCTTCACGATTTAGGGCTGATGTATGATACTTATTTGTATGTATGAACCCCGTAGACTCATCTTTGAGATTAATTGGATGAGAAATGATCACTTGACCTTGTGAGTGAAGTGACTCTTTCATTAGATGTACTTGATTCATTCTTTTTCTGCCATGTCTTCTTCATGTTTGTTTTGATGTATTCCTCATCAATCTTTTCTTTGCCCTTGTTTGATTCAATTTTTGGTGCTTTTGACCTTGTAGGACAATTTCTGCTAATGTGACCAATTTTCAGACAACTGAAACATGTGGTTTGGCTTAGCCACTTGCTATATTTCCCTCTAAAATGTGTTCTTATGCAATTCTGAGGTATATGTCCATATTCCTAACAATAATGACAGCTATGCCTGGTGTTGTAATCCCAATGGTATTGACTTCCATTTCCTTTTATTTTAGTTTGATGATTTGATGTCCACATAGGCTTTGATCTGCATTCAAATGCTCTGTGTCCATACTTCTTACAATTATAACAATGTCCATAAAATCTTTGTGTCGTTGTAACTTTGGATCTGCAATCCTGTGTCATATGTCCTTGCATGTTGCACTTGTGATAGTAACTTTTTTTTTTGGGTGTATTTGTTTGATTGATTCTTTTACTCTTGCAAACATTAGCAATATGCCCCCTTTTATTACAGTAATGATAAGTATGTTTTGAATCCTTACCTTTGTCACTTCTTTGTTCAATGCTCTTTGATGATTCTCTAATTTTAGTGATGTTGTATCCAAGTCCTGATGTATCATGGGCTGATCTTGGAAATTTCATCAATTTTTCAAAGTACTTGATGGCTTGACTTGATTTGTTGAGATTCTCTGCTACCTCTTTTTATCTATTCAATTCATTCTGCAGTTGTTCATTTTGCATCTTCAAAGTGGAGATCTCAATATCTTTTATGTTGAGTTCATGATGAAAATTCATTATTTGGGCAAGTGTATCCATATGCATGTTTGAGATCCTTGATAATTTAGTACATTTTTCTTCAACTCTATTTGCAAGATTTCTTTTGTCATTTTCCATCATGAATTTGTCCTCAACTACTCTTTTCTTTTGTTAAGTGATTTCACATAACATTATTGCCTGAGATTCATGTTCCATCTTGAGAGATCTTATTTCGTCTCCTTGAACTTTGTTTTTCTCCATCAGTTTTGCTATTGCTGCATGAAACTCTTTAGTGTCTCCATTGGTACATAGTTTTGTGGTATCAATCTCCTTGTAGTTTATATCATTTTCAGCTATGGCTATATCCTTCCTTCTCTTCAAGGATTTTCTCAATTCCTCCCTTGCCTCCTCTACTTTGTGTAGAGCCATTTGCACATCAATCACTTGATTGTCAATAATCTTCCCAAGTTTGAAGACTTCCATCTTTAGATCTTTTTCTCCAAGTTGTTAGACTTCTTATTGTGAGAACCTTGTAGCTCTGATACCAATTGTTGGAATATTCAAATAGGAATAATGCTTCTGAGAGGGGCGGGGGGGGGGGGGGGGGGGGGGTGAATCAGAAGTACTGTACTTTTAGCATTAAAAAAGTTTAAACTGAAAGTAGATTGCATGCATATAAACATATCAAACAATTATGAAAAACACATAATCATCACCACATAATACTTGAGATTTTGGTAACCCAGAAACCCTCCATAAATAAGAAGGTAAAACTGGGGTGGGGATGATACCCACAAAATCACTACAGTAATAAAGTCTAACCACTTTTGATGATCTGCCCTGTTAGAGGCCTGCCTTGTTAAAGGCTTTACACTGTATCAATACTAACTTGGTTAAAGGATTTCAAACACTTTACATGAAGTGTTACCCTGTTAAAGGATTTAATCACTTATTTAAAGGATTCTACAAAATAGATGTTAAGCTAACCTATCACCATAGGGTTTTCTTTCTAATACAATTGCTGGAGAATATTAGGTATAATAAACCTGATAGATTACAATCCTTCGATTGCTGAATACAAGCACTTGATCTGCTTTCCCTGATCTTGATCCTTTGTGATCTGATACTCTTCACTTTGAGAATAGTTTTCCCTTGAACACCTTTGTCCATCCATCATCGGGTTCAATGTAATTTCATCTTCCTTATAAAGACATTCAAAGACTTAGGGTTAGGTATGGATCTATGATCCATATTGAATCTTTGTTTTCCACTCATTCCTTGCACTTATCTTATTGGTTGCATGCCTTTTCCATTTTTCTTATTGGCTGCATGTTGATTGCATGGGAAAAACAAAATATTTGATCTTATCTTTTAATCCTTCAAGATTAATGATATGTCAGCCATAAAAATGGTTCACATCTGAATTTGTAATGTTACAAACTCATATGTGCATTTTGTGTTGCTCGTCACTTACCAATCTCTGATGCTTGACACTTATATTAAATTGGCTTACTCGGCACTTGTATCATGCTAGGCACCTAAAGTCATTCAACACTTAATCTTCACTCGGCACCTGATCTTCACTCGGCACCTAAAGGCTGCTCAGAACTTGAAGATCACTCGACACTTGTTGGATTTCCTGACTCGGCTCATGTTGTGGCTCGACATATGTAGTGTACTTGGCTCCAATGTAGAAAGTGATTAAGTGTGTTGGTACTCAAATGTCAAAAACCATTCTAAGACTAACACTCATGGACTACATATTAATTGGGAAATGATTTATATTCTTGTGTAATTATGAAGAGATGGGTGTGTATGAAATGATTTCTTGATAGTTTGTAGGAGGCATTAATATTGGTTGTATATGCTATGCAATGTTTTAACATGTTATAAATGCTTCTAGAAGGTGCTTAGATTTGTTTTTCATTATAATATCATTATACACAAAATTCCATAATGCATTAGAGGATGAATGCTCCATTAAAAATTGTTAGAGAATTATATGCCTAACAACATGCGGTTTGAGGTAAAACAAGCCATTGCTTTATTATTTCAATATTATTTAGTTTTTTTTTAAATTTATGAAAAAGGTAAAACAAGTTACTAAATTTAGTTTTTTTTGAATTTGTATGAAACATTCATTTTGTTTTAGTGTACAAAGTTGACTGTTTTTCTCTTTGACATATAGTTTACATATATATTTTGGAAGGGAAGTGTGTGTAATAAAAGCATGGACAAGCACATCGAATCCCAAATAAAATATATAATCTATTTCATTATATCAATACATCTTTAGTAAAAAATGTCACTAGAACTGAACATCTTTCAATAATAAATTAAAAAAGATCACGTCCCATGTAAAGAAGAAAGTGTGTGTTTCAAATAAATTAAAGTACACCATTTTACAAAGGATTCAAATGACATAGTTGGATCTAATCCAAATTACATACATGGGCATTTTTAAAATAACACTAATGAAATATTTACATTTACTATATTTTTTTGCAGTCCAACTAATAACAACCAACTTGTTTATTTTCTTGTCCAAAATTTAATGTTTACTTATGTTTAATGGTCAATATGTGATGACCACAAAGCTTAGTATGGAAATTTAAATGTGAAAGATACAAAATTGTTTTTAGAGAAATCGAAAAAATGATGAGGCCCTTGATCTACAAGTGTAGTTGAAAGGTTCTTAAAGAGTCCACTATGGATCAAGTCTTACTGAGTATAAACCTTTGACATGTCAAAAAAAGGGATCAAGCTAGGACCATGCCCTAGGTGAATTTGATAAAATGGATACCCCTTAGTCGCTAGCTCTTAGCTGATAAAGTTCGTTCCTTGGAACGTGCTCATGTATTGGGTAGCTAAAAAGACTTTGCGAAGGATCTCCATAAAAGAAATGATCTTTTAATAGATATCTATTATATTTTAAAGTCATATCAAACTTTCTCCTTGATATTTTGTATAAGGGTAAATCATTCGTATAGGAGTTATCAATTGTATTAAATTACTATGGTGTTTTAAGAATAATTTGATCCTATTATTTTAAAAGGCACCCTTTTGTATAATCTAGTGTCTTGTCAATTTTATTTATTTGCATACATTTGTCTCTATTCTTGAGTTAATTGAACCTAAATCTAATGGATATTGTAAAGGTTCAATTGTGATATGTTATATAAAATGTAACTCCAAAATGAAAAATTGCTATACAAATAGTTTTCAAGTATCTATAGGTTTGTTGGATAAAATAATTTTTAATCTTCCACCATTATTAGACTCTAACAATAGTAATAAAATCAATGAAAATAATCTTTTCTACAATATTAAGATTTCATTTATGGTTGTTGTTACTACTTATTTATGTAATATTAATATTATTACTTTTGAAGTACATCAATTCTTAATATAAAAATTATAGTGACAAATTGTAATTATCTACATTTAAAACAAATCACTTGTATGAACTTGAAAACTCCCAATTTCTCTTTCTTTCTCTTTTTATAGCCTAACTCTTTTATGCTATCTGGAAATTGATATTTAATGTACAAAATGACAAGTTTTGAATTCGTGTTTTATTTTTTTCACATAGAAAACAAATCATTCAACTATTGTAAGAAATAAATATTTTTCTAGTTGATTATTCATATATTAATGCACACTTTTATACAAATATACCCCTTTGTATAAAAGAACTCAATATTGTCTTTAAGATTTTTTAAAAAATATGTTGATTGAATATATCCATATGCTCCAATAATTAATGACGTGCCTCCAACAATTGATGGGAGACATTATGGGGACTATGTACACAAATTATATAAATTTAAAATTAATCAAAAGAACTAATGATTCTTATAAGAGATTTTGACCACATGGTGATCGTGTTACCAATGTTTTCATTATAATCACATTGTTAAATGTATTTGGAAGATTGCAGTAAGAATAATAACTCATGCGAATTGTTTTTATGAATAATTACTTAAAATGTGGCTGATAACATGCTAATTTTAATGTTTAAAAACATAAGGAGCCCTCTGTGATGGTGTTGATGATTGCGAAGGTGAGACATTCTATGAGTGAAGATTTCTCACTGGCTGAACCCACCAAATAAATTACACTGAAAACAAAAATATCAAATTAAGTAATTCTTCTTGAAACTAGAAAATATAGTCTTGAAATAAATAAAACAATTTGTTTACTTCATGAGATATCTCCACATAATTTTAAGAAATAGTGATCTACAAGGAAAATGAAATGATTTTTTAAAAATGATCTAATACTAGCACTTGCACCTTTGAAGGGTGCAAAGGGTACACTGATATATTCATATATATATATATTCAATGATGTTATTATTATGTTGATGTGGAAGGTTTTGTCATAACATTTTTCTTCCATACCCCCTCCCTCCCTCTCTATTCGTTAATGTTTAGTAATGATTTGAAGAGCTTAAAATTAAGGTACAATATTAAAAAAAAATGAAAAATAAATAGTGGGGTCATTTTTATTAGTTTTGTGAAGAGAATCAACATTAAATACTTTCTCCTAGCATCATTCTCTGACTATCTCTCTATCTCATGCTCTATTCTCTCCCAATATTTAGAACTGTCCACTTCTCCCTTTGTACATCTCCTAAACTCTTACTACTAACATCACTCTCTCACTACCTCTCTCTCTATCTCATGTTTTGTTCTTCACCAATAACTATAGCTATCTACTTCACATCCCTTTCTACCACTCTTTTCCTCACTTTTACATGTTCACTTATCATATATGATATCCTTTATAGCGACGATGATCAAAATGAGGAATGTCAAGTTTGTGTCAATTTGTAGGCATATTCAATACCTCTTGGAATGCTAAATAAAATTTCCAATAATGTTTAGTTAATATAAATTAACACACTATTCATAAAAATGATTAGACTGACATCCATTGTTAGAGTTCAAAATGCTGAAATTTTGTAATATTTTATTTATTTATTAAAATGGATTGTAGCTACTATGATTTAAAATATAAATGAAAATTACACACAGACACACACACACACACACACACACACACACACACACACACACACACACACACACACACACACACACACACACACACACACATAGATACATAGATACATATACATACATACATACATACATACATACATACGTATAGATTAAATTAATTTTCATATAAAAATATTATGTCATTTGATAATAAATCAAAAGCAATAATCTGAAATTTCTATACTAAAAATTGTTACACAACCAAATTAAAACATAATGAAAAATTAGTAGATAATTAAACCAAATAAAAATGTCTCTCTATGAGGTATATTGAAATTTTTATTCATTGTTTGATCAAATTAAATAATTGAATTATATAATTAATTTGTAGGATGCTTTGAGAAAGGAAATTTTTTGAGAGACACATAGAGTATTGAAAAGAATAGACTTAAATTATTTGAGGCACTAAATGAACAAATTAAAAAATTAGAAAAAGAGGAAGTAATAATTCTTGAGAATAAAGAATAATGAAGAGAGAAACAAAGAGTATATGGTAGATAAAATCAAAGAGTATATGCTTAAAAATGTATAGTGATGTAAACAAATGGTTGATGCACAAAGACATGGATAATGAAATTGGTGAAAATAAAATGATAGTGAATGATGTACCAAATAAGAAAGATGAATAATTGATGCTAGAAAATATTGAAGTAGAAATAAGATAAAATGTAGATGGGATGATGATACATCATACATATACATTTTAGGACAAACATATAATGAGAAGAATGCAGAGAGAGAAAGATATACATTTAGATGAATTTGATATGAATTTAGATAAATTGAATGTGATAGAAAGACAACAAATATAAGTGTACAAGTATGAGTCAAATCAAAAACATCAATCTCATTGTGAGGTTTTTAGGAAATAATGAGCTCTATTACAATAGATCATGTGCTACAAATCCAATATTTTAAAGTTTAAGATGCATTGAATGCGGAGTCTCAAAATCATTTAAAAAAAAGGTTCACTAATTTAAAATATGAACGAAGAAATATAATTTTTGATATATAATATGTTTTACAAATGATATATAATATTGATGCATTTGTATTCCAAAATATACTCACCTAAACAAAACCAAAAGATGTACTTATGGATGCATAATTTGTTAATAGTGTTATCATATATAGTTTAGATGTGTTTTCATGAAGTTAAATAGTAATAATCGGAAGAAATAAACTTAAATAGTGTTCAAGAAAATTTGCTAATGGTATATGATGATGAGCGGTTCTAGTTGTTGGTCTGATTTTTTACATAACTAACTTCTCTTAAAATCATGGTATAAAAATCAGATGTGAGTCCTTTTAATAGATCTTGGGGTTTTAGGTTTTGGTCTCATAATTTTGGTACCTTTCAAATTTTTTGTAAAGCCCTAGGTCTTGCCCTTTTATTTTATCTTGGCACGAAAGTTTAAAAAAGAAGAAAAGAAAATATTCTTTTCCCGCCTACTTTGAGGTCATTGTTGAGTCCTTCTGAAAAAATTTATCCCACTGTTGGATCTTATTTGAATCCATGGTTGTTGCATACTCGCTATAAAAAGTTACGAGGTTGTTTCCTATAGCGATGTAGCGACCATCGAAGAACTATGTTGTGGTACTAAAAAAAATGAAGTCCGGCACCAAAAATGTGTGTTAATATGAAGACATTATGATCATGTGCTATGTCCCAGGCTTGTTAGTATTAGAAAGAATGCATGAGGAAAAAGTCGCAAAATGATGTCATCAGAGTTCAAGTTTCTTCAATAATTCACTAAGTCGCTATCGAAAAATCCATGCGACCTATCGGTACCGACATAGCGAGTGCTCAAATTTTAAAGAAAGCAATAACTTATTTAAGGTTGATGTGATTGCAAAAATTCCCATGTAGTCTCATAAATATGCATAACCACCTTCTCTGACACTAGTATTAATTGGTGAAGTTTCAATCAATGTATCTTTTGTTATCTGTCACTAGAATTGTGAATCCATTGGAGGTCGCTATAATGCTACCTAGAAAAACACCAATTTTTTGGTAGAGACATAGCGAGGGCCTGGTCATTACAAAAGATGGCATTCTTTTAAAATAGGAAATGATTTTGAGGATCCCAAGGAAGATTTTGTGCAAGCTCTACTTTTATTTTTGTGAAGGTTGTGTCATTCATAGTTTTATTTCTCGATGTTGGTTTTGTTGGGTTACTGGAAAGTTGCTATATCGCTAGCTGGAAAGTTGGTAATTTTGTTGGTAGTGATGTAGCGACTAGTCAGAAGGTTGTGATGTAATGGAAATCTTCAAAGGTGGGCCTTGAATGAGTGACTTGACAAAGCTGAGTTGTATAGATCAAACGACACAGTGGCATCATATTGAGCATTTATAAGATGGAAATTTTGAATTCATCGGAACTCGCTATATCATTAGTTGAAAAGTTAGTAATTTTGCCAATAGCAATGTAGTGACTCACCTGAAAATAAAAAACATGGAAAGGTTGAGGAAGTGTGATGTCACTACAGGTTTAAAATAATATATATGTGATTACATGTTAAACCAACTTAGCACCAATGGTAACCTGGACCCACTCCCCATGCATAAAATATGCAAAGAATTCTGATCATCAGATCAAGCATGGATCAACAATACTCGCTAACTCACGATGAAAATATGTGCAAAGATTATGTATAGCGAGTTAGTGAATGAGGGGCCCACCATTGTTCTCTTGAGAGTTGTTTCAAATGTTTTCCACACGATCAAAGAAAAATCAATGGTTATTGCTATCTCGCTATAGCAAGATGCTTGAAATTTATGCATAGTGAGGTAGCGACTTGATGACATGTGTCCCCAGTCATTCGTGGGCCCAAATTGAAATGCCAACATTGAAGGAAAGGTATAGATGGAAGCAGTTTATTGGTTTGACTGCCAGCATGCTAAGAAGAAAAGTGAGTCATCCTAGTTTTCATTCCTGGATTGTAGGATTTTTCAAGGATCAACGACGCAAATTTAAAAGGAAGTGTGATGCCACTCCTTTTTTCTATTTTGCTCATTTATGATGAATGAAAGCTTCACGTGTAGGAGAAAAAAAGTATAATATAGGAGATTTCATTAGTTCCAGTCTCACGCAAACAAAGATTTCACCTTTTTTGAGCACAAGAGCCTATTGATCATATTGTGTTTAGCTTGGCACGGACGTGAAGCAATTCCTCATTTGTTCAAGAGTAATTGCAGAGGTTCAGAGAAGAACAAGTCTAGCAAGTCAAGTAAGTACTCAAATACAACCTCTGTAGCATTCCAGTTCCTATTATTACGATCAAGATGCCTCCTAAGAAAGCATTTTTTGGGAAAATTAATTATATGGATAGAAATGTCCATGACGATTTGCTAGAATTACTCCTAGAATCCACCACCGAGCCTGCACAAGTTAAAAGGTTAATTTCCTTAAACCCTAGGTTTAAGATTGCTGATGGCCTATATGACAAGAGGAACTGGGTTAGGGATGCAACAACTATGCAAACTGGTCTTGTCTTGCTTAAAAAGTGGTTTTTAGAGAGGAATTTGTTTGCCCCGCATGCTAACGTCTGGAATTTTGATTTGGGAAAGCTAGTAGTTCCAAGTGTTTTTGTGGATTATGATTTTCTTGAAGCCATTGCCAAGAATTATGACCAAACTATAAGGGTGGTAAGAAGAAATGATGGTGTGCCTTTGATCTCAATTAGTCCTGAAGAAATTAGAGAGGTTTTTCACGTAGAACCATTGTCAGATTACCATGTGCCAATAAATTTGTTAGAACTAGAAAATGAATACAAAGCAAAGAAGGATGTGATTAGGGGAGGTGCACTGAGGGCACACATTGGTACAATAAGAACTCTGTCGATAATTACTACAGCCTCTAGGGAACGTTTTAAGAAGAGTCTTTTCACTTCCCAGGCTGTAGAGATATACAGGACCCTATGCCATGTTTTTGGTGAGGATGAGAAGGATTTCATGCCCATTGGCCTTATGTATATGATGGTTCAAATTGCTTCTTTTGGTGTAGATGTTATCTTTGATTTTGCCTCCCTTTTGGCTGAAGAAATTCATACTGGTTTAGTTGGAATTGCGAAGGGCAAAGTGGAGAAAACTTTTGGCCACTATTCTCTTTTGATGCATATGTTCTTGTTCAAGGGGGTGACATATTTTGGTAATGAGATGGAAATGAACAGAGAGGAGAATGGGGAAGCACTGCCAGTCTAGTTGTGGAGTGCAGATATGACCTGGGATGCAAATAATGCCAATTTTGTCAGATTTGATAGGTATTTTGCTTCTAAATTTAGATGTCTCATATTAAGAGACAATCCCAGAATCCCTAAGGTATTAATGAACCTCCTCTGGCCTATGGACAAACCCCATAACTTGAAAGTTTCACATAATTGGGGAGATATCATTCCTTACCCTGTTTCTACGATTTTTAGAATCTATGGTTTTAAAGGGAGTCCTCATATCTTTCCTTACCAAGTAGCTTTGAAGGTAGGAATTGCTGAAGTTTTGTGGGAATTAGGAGGAGTAGAAGAAATGTTTCTATTGAAAAGGAAACTAGGGTCAATTTTCCCCACCTGCACAGTGGCCCATCAGTTTGTGATTACCAAAGGGTTGGCTGTGTTTGCATAAAATTTTGGATCAGTATATGATGGTTGTCTCCCATCCTTGTTTTTGTGATTCTAAGGGATTTTTTAATCAGACCTTGAGGCATAGAATTAAGCTAGGATAGGTCAAACATGATTCATATTATCTAGAGGATATTATAAGGAATGAATTCTCATTGTAGGAGCAGGAAAGTAAAAAAGAAAAATGGAGAGTCTATTCTCGAGTCCTAGAATTCATTCACTATTTTGATCAGAAATATAGTGCTCTAGATAATGCCAATACAGAGGCTAACAAAATAAATAAGCTCATGAGTAACTTCCCTAAAATAATGGAAGCTATGAATGAGAAGAAACAATTTTTTATTGATTCTTATCCTGATAAGGCCAGAGAGGTCATGAGGAGGTTGAATTTCACTCCTAATATAGGAGCTGGTCAAATAATTGTACAAAAGAAGCCTGGTTACACTATAATTCAAAATAAAAGGGCTCCTATAGATAAGGGCAAGCAAATAATGAGATCCACCAGTGCATCCCAAGAGGAGAGACCTGATGAACCTAGTCCCAAGAGGCAGAAGGTAATGAAAGAAGAGAGGCCTCAAGTTGAGGAATATTCGCCCACTCAATCCCCTTTGAGGATTGGAGAAGAACAACTCACTAGTGAGCAGATTGAACAGATGAGATCACAGGGAGGTATCTTTATTACTCAAGCGAAATTAGATGAGGGAAACCCTCCAGAACCTCCCCTACCAAGTTTGGATCTAACAATAGCCGACTATAGAGGTAGGGAATTGGACCCTATTTTAGAACATGCAAGTCATCAATTTTTGGCTGATGACAACTTTGTGAGATCTAGGCTTTCCAATAGTTTTCATGGAGGGAAAACATGAATATTTTTGAAGAGAGATGCAAAAGGTTAAAAATAGAGCATCCAAAAATGGATGAAGCTTCCATCCAAAAAAAAACAAAAGAAGAAATGATAAAAGAATTTCAAAATATAAGCCATGAGGAGGGGAGGCAAATGGTAAAGGTATCTAACATTTTATTGTTACCAAATTGGGATATTACTGATGCCTTAGTTTTTAGTTATGTTTCAAACAAATTGAATTTTCAAGATCACAATAAAAAGGATTTCAGGGGCATTGCATTTGTTGAGGATCAAGCTGCATTGGTCAATTGGTCATTAACAAGAGGATCTAGAGCCACACCATCACAATCAGATGACTCTAGATTAATGGGAAACATAATTGTAAGAAGGGTTGCTGATACCTCACATGTGTAGGCAACACATTGGAATGTGGATTCATCTGAATTCCTTTTGGCCATTGCTAGGAAGGAAGAACAGGCTATATTTGAGTTATAGTGTAAATATGAAACAATTCTTGAGGCCTATAATAAGGAGGTAAAAAAAAGAATTGAGCTTGAAGACAAGCTAATGGGGAAGTCCACCAAGCCAAGAATAACATACCCCTGTCCTCCAGTGGAACGTTTTAAATCCACCCCCCTTGTAGAAACACCAGACACACCTCAAAGGCCAAAATATTACACAACTAAGGATTTTGAAGAAGAAAAAAGAAAGCTATGGGCCTTACATGTAGAGCTAAATATGCAATATGAGGATAAGCTTAGAAAGGCTCTAATGTATTTAGTAGATAAAATTGAATGGCCCTTGTTCTATGATCAGTTGGCAAGAGTAACAAGTGTATGGGAGGAACTGAAAACCCATGATGAAACCCTCAAGCCTATTGTTAATAAGTGGGGAAAAAGGGAGAAAGAAATCACCCTTTTATGTTATTCAGTTATAAGGTCTTCCCATGACCATATTGAAAAAATGTATGATGTTGCTAATGACCTGTCAGATTTTGATAACAGGAGAATTGCTTTGCAACTAAAAATTGTTTCTTATTTAAGCAAGTACAAGAATAAAAAATTTGATTTGTTTCCTTGTGCCTTGGATAGAAAGAATAAATTGAAAAATAAGGATGAATGGAGTAAAGAATTGGATGACCTATTCTACACAAGGATAAATAGAGTTGTAAACGAAAAGGGGCATGCTTGGTGGGCCATCATGATAGAGGAATTGGTTAAAGTCTAGTTATTTTTTGATTCTTTGAGACAAGAGTTTTTTGGTTTTGATAATGAGACTAACTATATATTAAAGAAGCAAGATGATATCCTGCAATTCAGTTGGTTTGATGATGCACAATTTAACACCTAGATGGCAGATATTGCTTCTGGTGAGCAGTTAGAAGAAGGTGGTATAGATGATGATGAAGAATAGAAAGGTGAGGTGCAGATCATTGACACATCAACACCATATATAAAAAATTTAGAAGATCAAAAAGTAATATTGCTTGTTCAAGATGAAAGCAGTGAAAAAATCAACCACAGAATAGCCCTTCGTTGGCTAGTTTGGTAGCCATGTATTCTGAAGATTCAGAAGAGTAGGGGACAAATCAAAAGTTGATGATTTGCGAAAATAATAGAAATGGGCCTACCTAAGGAATTTTTGACATGCTTGGCATTCTATTGTACTCGTTTTTGTCTCTTGTTATGGTGTTTTTTTTCTTTTTTAGAAGGACACTTGTCAATCACAATTGCCCTTTTCTTGTTGCAACTCATATTATATAAATGAGTTTTCAAGGCATTGTGAGGGTCCAAAATTGATTTATTTTTTGAAGTGTCAAGAAATAGTACAGTCGGTCTTATTTTCATGTAGGATTTTTAGATACTTTCAAGAATAATTGTTGATATAGATATATGACATAACCAATGATTTTATGGGTTTGGTTAAGACTTTATTGGTTGATGTATTAGTCATTTGAAAAAGGACAATGCAAAGGGATGTTTACAATGTTTCTGTGTCATCAGTATCTATCTCCATTTCATGAACTTGTCTATTTTGAGATCATTTGAATTAGGTTCATATGATTGAATGTAGTCTAGATAGGCTATGTATTGATTCTCTTGTTGCTATTAATTCAATGAATTATATAAATGCTTTACTAGAATAGTAGAATTGATAAGTTTATGAGAAGGATATTTTGTAAGAATGGAAATGGATGATTGCTATTGATAAAATTAATTCATAAGTTTTTTGAATTAGGTCTCCCACCAATATATAAATCTTAGCCCAATGGATAAGGTATTGGTAATAAAATTCAGTGGTAATTGAGAGTTGATCTGTTTCTGCATGTTAAGTCTTTTTTGAAAAGAAAAAAGTTTCAAAGATTATTTTAATGTCATAATGCTAGTCAACACTCACTTACATAATATTCCTAAGTTTTAAGTAGCTGCTAATAGCAGGAATATATGAAAGTTTTAGGAGATTTGAGACCAAATCTCCTTAAAGGGATGTGTGAAATTTTGAAAAGATAAGAGAATTGGAAAGAGTGTGCATGTATTTGAAAGATAAATGATGAGAATCATAATGAAACTAAGATGATTTCCACACAATTTTACAATTGGATCATCCCCAGGTACACCTACCTTGGTTTGGCAGAGCCAAAAGAGTAGGAAACCATCATGGGTTCTGTTGAAGTTGGGTCCAAGAGATTTATACATATAATTGTTCATAGAATCTGGCTAATTTTTAGGTTATGTGGGTATTATCAATTGGGTATTGAGCATTTTATTGTTCAGTAGTTTTAAACACTAACACTAGTTAACAAAACACATAAAGTTTTATTGTTCCAATGGATTGAGTGAACAATTTGATGCACCCTTAATCAAATTGAGTCTCTTTGACTGGTCAATGCTATAGGAAATCTTTGTATATCTCATGGCATTAATTCTCTAGAGGTTGTTTCAATGTGAGCCATGGTTGTCTTTCTTTGAGAATTAAGAATGTTCTTGACCTTCAAACTTAGCTTGTACAATGTTAATGATATGACATTTTTGTTGTGTTTAGTTATGATGTTGATTAATAAATCACAATTATGGATTAAGCCCATCATTTCATTTTTGCAATGTGTCAGGTGTAATTTCTTCCTTCCTTGTATTTTTCTATGTTTCCATTATTCTAGCGCATAGACATGGTCAAACCATGCCTAAATTTATTTTGAAAAGAAAACAATTACCTGTACCCTAAACTCTATTATAGAGAAAACTACAATTCATCACAGTTGCAGATTTTAAGTGTGATAAAGCACCACTACTACAATTGTAGATTTCAAGCATGGAAACACAATGCTATCCTCTATCTTGAATCTCCTTGGTATTTAAATGTTAATTTTTTTTATTTGAGTAGAAAATTAACAAGTAATCCTAAATTGAAATTTTTAGTATTTTAAATTGGTTTTAAAATTTAGCCTTCATAGTAATGATACATATATGCAAAAGATTGTGAATATTGAGCAGTTACTCCTCTCTAATTTATATGTTTATATTTTCTAATTACTAGCCAATGGATTAGCTAAATTCCCTTTTCAACTCACTTACAGACTTCTGTCAAGGGAAATGTTAAATTTTCTTATGCATCTTTATTTCCCCATTCTAGACATTAAATATTCTTAATTTTATTAAAGAGTTTGTACAACAGTTTAGGAGCTGTGTCAAGTGGGGCATCTTTGGAAGTGGTTGACGCATACTTTCTAGCATTGCTTGCTCATATATCAACATAAGACAATCCAAATACCCCATTATGAATCATGTGCATAACACGGTGATTTGGCTTTGTGCAACATTTTTGTCACTTTAACCAGCTTAACTTTCACTTCACTGATTATTACATTTAATGATGTAAAACTGCTGGGAAATCTAAACAATCTGGTCAAGGATTTCCAAGGAGTGAAGTCTATTGGCTTAAATATATATTTCTTTTAATGAAAATTAAACTTATGGGCTCAAGTATGCCATTAAAGACTTAACTATGTTTTCAAGAGAAAATGATGATGAAAGACAACTGTTGTGTAGTTTCAAAAAAATATGTGTAGCTATGATCTCACAACATGGTTGAAGCAAATTCTTTCTTATAAAGAAAACATCAATTGACTGATTTTGTTAACCAAAAAAAAAACAAATTCATGGCTAGGGAAAAAGGGACTTACTTGAGAATTTGGAGATCTTTTATGTAATGCCACAATTGGTAATCTGAAGCATACATTGTCAAATATATACACAACCACCCTAACCAAAACATAGAGAAAAGACTAATTTTGACAAACCGGTCAACTTATACTAAAGCAAATTTGTTCCTAAATGATGATGGTATTCACTGTCTAGTAGATGCAAGAACATATCCAAGTTTAGCAATCCTTGCAATGCTATGAATGGCGATATGCAAGTTTGAATCTTTGAGGAGAAATTGGGCTGCAAAGCTATTACAAAAGCTCATTGTTGAATCCCCAAAATGAAATGTTCTGGCTAGTGATGAGCATGGTTCCCATTGCTAGCATTTTCTCTGTGAGAATTTTGGTCTCTATACATTTAACCCCAAATCTCCATCCTTGTCTTCCTTCTCCATCCTTGTCTTCCTTCTTCATCTCATCCTTCACCAAAAACTTCACAAATCTCTTAGAGCTCAAAAAATCTAAGAAAGAATTCAAGTTTCTATGCTTTTCTCCAACACCCAAAAATAAACACCCAAAAAAGTAGTATCTTTGGAAACAAAATCATGTACCCATAGCTATCCAAGACTGGAATTTCTTATGCCTCATCATAAACTAGCATTTATAGACCAGTCTAAGCTATAAATACATTTAAACCAAGAGATCACATCAAGAATCGCTATTGAAAGGGAAAAAATTAAAACACTTGATGATTCCTATGCAGTTGGCGTAATGATAACTCAATTTAGTTGATTTGTTAATGCCTTCACACCCAACAAATTCTTCCCCCAATTTCAAGTTTTTTGTGGAGCTAAATGTTAGATTATGGTGACTGATCAGGAAAGTACTATACATACTTCATAATTAGTGGGGTTCCTAAATTTTTATTTTTGGTTACTATTCGTAGATTTGCCATTCGTAGATTCACCACTAAAGTTATGGCTAATTTATGGCCGACATGTTATAACCCTAAAACGGTTTAATAATTGTATAAAAGGGTTTAAGCTTGGGTTTTTTCATTATGTTGTGATACAAAATTGCTTCTTGCGGTGGTATTGAGCTGTAAGGGATTACAGATTGTAATCAGGTTGTAATCACTGGATTGTAATAATATTGGACTTGCTGTTTGGTGGACATAGCCCAGGGATTGGGTGAACCACGTTAAATCTTGGTGCCTTGTGTTCATTTATATGTGATCTATTAATTTTTGTTATTGGTTATATTTGCATGTAGTTTTTATTTCTATCCGTGGTTTATCCTAACAAGTGGTATCAAAGAGAGGTTTTCTTTCAGTTATCCTCTATAGGAAAGTCTCACGGTTAAGTGGGAGTCTCACGGTTGAGTGGGAGCGATGTCAGATGAGGGTAAGCTGAGGGTTGACAAGTTTAATGGGCAAAACTTCCAGTTATGGAAGATGCAAATGGAAGACTATCTATATCAGAAGGATTTATGGAAGCCGTTGGAAGGTAAAGCCAAGAATCAGGGAACTATGTCAGATGCTGAATGGGATCTTTTGGATAGAAAGGAACTCAGAAGCATTTGGTTATGCTTGGCACCATCGGCGGCATTTAATATTACAAAAGAAAAGATGACAGAAGATTTGATGAAAACCCGAGCGACATTCTATGAAAAGCCCTCCGCTTCAAACAAGGTATTTCTCATGAAGCATTTATTTAATATGAAAATAGTAGAAGGTGGATCTGTTGCAGATCATTTAAATGAGTTTAATACTATTACTAGTCAGTTATCTTCTGCGGGTATCAATTTTGATGAAGAAATTAGGGCTCTCTTGATTTTGTGTTCTTTGCTTGAAAGCTGGAATGGCTTGGTAATGGTGGTGAGTAATTCTATTCCTAGATCTAGTACCCTAAAATATGATGATGTGATCGATGTTGTTTTGAGTGAGGAAACTCATAGGAAATCCTCAGGTGGATCTACATCAGGAAGTGCTTTGAATGCACAAAGCAAGGGTAGAACGACTAAGAGAGGAAGTAACTATGGAAATCATGGAAAATCAAGAAGAAAGTCAAAGGGAAAGAGGTCTCAATCGAGAGGACCAAATGATTGCTGGTATTGTGGGAAACCAGGGCACAAAAAGAAAGATTGTTTGAATCAAAAGAAAAATGAAGGAGATAAATCAGATGGAGACAAGGAGGCAAATGTGGTAAGTAACAAATCCAAAGAGGATGCTTTGCTTCTATCTTTAGAAAGTGTTGATGATTCATGGATTTTAGATTTTGGTGCTTCATTTCATGCTACACCTCATAGAGGTTATTTCATTGATTATGTCCAAGGGGATTTTGGGCTTGTTTATTTGGGGGATAATGAACCCTGTCAGATTGTTGGAAAGGGAAAAATTAAGATTAAGTTGTAGAATGGGAATCATTGGCTACTACATGAGGTAAGACATGTTCCAAGGCTAAGTAGGAATTTAATTTCAGTAGGGAAACTCGGTGATGAGGGTTGCGTAGTTACTTTTAATGATAAAAATTGGAAGGTTTCAAAAGGTTTACCTCGTAGTAGCAAAAGGTGTGAAAGTAGGCACCTTATATCTTTGTATAGGTCATATTGTTCCTTCTACTTTGATTGTTTCAAAGAAAAATGAATGTTCAGGAACAATTGCTATAGTTGAGCAGGGAGAACAAATAGCTGCTGTAGATTCTGATACAACGCCATGGCACAACAGACTTGGGCACATGAGTGAGAAACTTGTATGAAAGTAATTCATTCAAAGAAAGTTTTACTAGGTCTGAAATGTGTTAATATGGATTTCTATGAAATTTGTGTGTATGGAAAACAAAAGAGAGTGAGTTTTGTAAAGACTGGGAAGGAAAACAAAAAGGAGAAATTAGAGCTTGTGCATACAGATGTGTGGGGACCAACTCAGGTATCTTCCCTTGGTGGCTCTCATTATTATGTTACATTTATTGATGATGCAACTAGAAAAGTATGGGTTTATTTCCTTAGACAGAAATCTGATGTATTTCAAACTTTTAAGAAATGGAAATGCTTGGTTGAAAATGAGACTAGTAAGAAATTAAAATGTCTCAGATCTGATAATGGCGGTGAATATTGTAGTCATGAATTTGAAGATTATTGCTCCACTAATGGTATTCATAGACAGAAAACTATTCCAAGGACTCCACAGGAAAATTGAGTGGCTGAACGCATGAACATGACTATAATGGAGCGCACAAGGAGCATGAGGTTGCATGTTGGGTTGCCCTTACACATGTGTGTGGAGGCTATCAATACTACAATATATTTGATTAATAAAGGTCCCTCTACTCCTTTGGGTTGTGGTATTCAAGAGGAGGCATGGACTGGTAAGAAGGTGAGTTATTCTTTTCTCAAGACCTTTGGTTGTGAAGCGTTTTCTCATATAGACTCTGAAAATAGAACCAAGCTAGAAGTTAAATCAAAGAAATGTGTCTTTTTTGGATATGGCATTAATGAATTTGGTTATAGGCTTTGGGATTTTGAAAATCATAAAATTTTTAGAAGTCGGGATGTCATATTCAATGAGAAAGTGTTGTACAAAGATCTGTTGTAGCAACATGAGAAGAAAGAAGATGATTATGTAGTGCTGGATGATACTCCAAAAGCTAATGTTCCAGCCATTCCTCATGATATGCAACAACTGCAACAACAAATACCACACACACTAGTGAATGTTAGAAAGTTAATGAGGCAAATTAGACCTCTACAAAGATTTTCTCCCTCTTTGTATTCTATTTTACTTACTGATGCTAGTGAACCTGAAAGTTATGATGAAGTTGTGCAGGTGGATACTAAGATTTAGTGGGAGTCTGCAATGAAAGATGAAATGGACTCTTTGCTGAAGAATAAGACATGGGATTTGTGTAAGTTGCCTGTAGGTAAAAAGGCTTTATAGAATAAGTGGGTTTACAGGTTGAAAGAAGAGGAAGGAGGTAAGAAAGGACTTAAGGCCAGGTTAGTTGTAAAAGGATTTGACAAGAAAAAGGGAATTGATTTTGATGAGATATTTTCTCCTGTTGTTAAAATGACTTCTATTCGTACTGTTTTAAGTCTTGTGGCTACTGAAGATTTGCATTTAGAGCAGTTGGATGTTAAAAAAACCTTTCTTCATGGTGATTTGGATGAAGAAATATATATGTCTTAGCCACGGGGATTTGAGGTCAAAGGTAAGGATAACTTAGTGTGCAAATTGAAGAAAAGTTTATAGGGCTTGAAGCAAGCACCTCGGCAATGGTATCTAAAATTTGACAGGTTTATGCATGAGCATGGCTATAATAGGTTTCATTCAGATTATTGTGTTTATTTTAAGAGGTTGTTTGATGATAGTTACATTATTTTATGTTTATATGTTGATGATATGCTTGTAGCTAGGTCTAACATGGATCATATTAAGGGGTTGAAACACCAGTTAGCACATGCATTTTCTATGAAGGATTTGGGGGCAGCAAAAAAAATCCTTGGTATGAAGATTTGCAAAGATAAGAAGAACAGAACATTGATGCTATCTCAGGCTGATTATGTTGAGAAGGTGTTGCAACGTTTCTCTATGGAAAATGCTAAAGCTGTCAGCACACCTTTACCTGGTCATTTGAAATTGACTAAGAAGATGTGTCCTAAGATATATAGGAAGAGGAGGATAAGATGTCCAAGGTACCCTATGCTTCAGCTGTAGGAAGCTTGATGTACGCTATGGTATGCATTAGGCCAGATATTGCCCATGTAGTGGGAGTCGTTAGCAGGTATATGAGTCATCCAAGATTTGAGCATTGGAATGCTGTCAAGTGGATTCTCAAATATTTGAGAGGAACATCCAATAAGTGTTTACACTTTGGGGGCTCTACTACTGATTTACATGGCTATGTTGACTCAGATTTGGTAGGGGATATTGATACTAGGCGGAGTACTATAGTTTATGTCTTTACTGTTGGTGGGGCAGTCGTGAGCTGGGTTTCTAGGTTATAGAAGATTAATGCTCTATCCAATATTAAGGCAGAGTATGTTGCTGCTACAGAGGTAGCCAAGGAGATGATATGGCTTTAGTTCTTCTTGGAAGAATTGGGACATCCTCAAAAGGATAATTATTTGTTCACAGATAGTTAGAGTGCCTAATAAATTGCAAACTCTTTCCTACTATACTGACATTTGCGTGCTTTCTATTAGAAAGTAAAGTCAACTAGTAAAACTAAGTGGCAGAGGTGGGGGGGTGGGGTGGTTACATTAGTTATATTCTTGAAATAAATTTTATCAATTTTAATGAATTTGAAACATGTAATAAGAAGATATAGCAACCAAAAGATAACAACCATGCAATGTGACACGAGACTAGGGAAGCCCTTGATTAGAGGGAAAACCCCAGTGGGAATGATGCCCACAAGATGATGTACAAATATAAAATTTCCTTGTGAAAAGATATGATCCTATTAGGAGTCCTAAATATAGGATAAGTGCACAAAGGTTCAGTACAAAAAGGGGATAGTATAAGATGCCATTTTTTATGAAATCAATCATTTCTGAACTTTGACGAGAATTTGAAGATAGTTAGACTCAAAATTTTAAGATTTGACTAAAAAAAAGTTGTAGTCCTTCGAAGCTAGTTTCTAAACTACTAATTTTTTTAAATGGTGGAGTTTAAGGTGCTCAAAATTGGGGACTACACAAAGCAGTACTAATTTTTTAGTAAAAACATAACATAGTGTGAAGTGTAGCCCCCCTAAAATGCTAACTTGTTTTTGAAAATTCTTACATCACCCTAGTCATAAGTTAGCTAACACTATGTAATTTATCCCATTTTTTTGTGGAATTTTTTTAATGTATGCACGCACACACACACACACACACACACACACACACACACACACACACACACACACAAAATGAATTTTGTAAAATGAAACATCCCAAAATATGAAATATTTATGTGCCCTCCCTACACATAATTGAGAACTAATAAAAAATCAATTTAACCTTTTTTTGGAAAAGTGTGTAGAATGGATTCTAGTTTCTAAAACACTAACATGCAACAAAATTGAACAAACGAGATAAAATGTAAACCTCAAATACTACACGTTGGTTTTTGAGAGAAAATGGACATACATTCAAAATAAATTATAGTTAAAAGGCTTAAAAGGATCTGAATTCAAAATAAATTATATAATTATATAGTTAACATAGAGATCTAGAATGTTATGTAATTTGATTTTATTGATATTCAACCACAGTGAAACTTGATGGAGAGCACACAAGAAAATTTAACCATTTTTGGTATGCTTGCTGAAAAACACATCTCAGACTAGCTTGAGACTGCCAAACCTTTAGGTTGGACCTTCAAGGAAAATCTAAGCCTTAGGCTTGGTGAATTCCAATGCATTATGAAGAGTGTATTCCTTATAATGTGAATGCAGTATTGTATGTGCCTTCTATGTTGGCAATATGGCTAAGTTAGTAAGGTTAAAGGTTTTCATTTAAGAAAATTAATAGTTCTAGACTAGAAGGTAGAACTTATAGCTAAAGATTCCATGATTAGAGACATAAAATTGTCTGAATATTAGAAGGTTTAATATCAATTTAGAGGTAACTTCAATATTGCGAAGTCTACAGTGACAACTAGCACATGCACAATTAAGGATAGGTAGACCAGAGTGTCATGATGACATACATACCTAAGAGCACAAATCAGTATGGTTAGTATAGAAGAAGTTATAGGTTAAACACTAGTAAGGGTAGTAAACAGGATGTAGAACAAATTATATTAGAAAAGGGTTAATTACAAGTTAAGGAGTTATTTTGATCTTGAAATAATTACTTAATTATTTAGGGACTAAATCCTAGATGTTTACCCTAAGTTAGCATAACATGTGAAAGCATCAAGCTGATAGCACAAGAGTTTGCTAAAAGAAAAGAGTATGAGTAAAATGATCACTACTTGCAAAGTATGTGGAAGTGTATGTTATGTGAATCTGAAGTATATGGTGCATATGCAAATTAAATATGTGACATGTGAACTTATGTAAGATACCTATGATGCAGATTCTGATGTAAGATTAGAGATATGTGAAGTACAATAGTCAACAGATAAGAGGTTATTGTATCTATCTTTTTTTGTTTAAGGTACTAAATTGTATAATTGCTTGTTTGGGTAGTGGGCTCTTCTTGCATACATGTGTATTTGTAATACCAACTCCTAACATAGTTTATAATTTTAAAAGGGCCTAATCCTCTAACAAGGATTGAGACACTATATGTAATTCATAGACTCCTAACATGGTCAATATCCTTAATAAGATTTTTTTTAAGTGGACCATTTTGTGTGTACCATCCCAACTGAGGTTTTCTCTTGGCCAGGGTTTCCTTAGTTAACAAAATATGTTGTTATGAGTTCTCTTTGTGTATGGATTTGCTGTTCAACATCATTGGTTTACTTTCATATGCATTTTGTAAAGTAATTAATAATATCTAGTTGTAGGAAAAATTTTGTAGAATACTAATTCACCCCCCTCCTCTCAATATTATCTATTTCTAACATTTTATATAAAGTTAAGTGTGAGTGCACTATAGTGGAATTAAGTATAGAGTGTACGCGCTATTTATGATATTGACATAGACAAAAGAGAAGGGAGAGAGGGATTAGGAAGGGAGATGTAGAAAATGAATAACATAAGGAGAGAGAGAGAGAGAGAGAGAGAGAGAGAGAGAGAGAGAGAGAGAGAGGGAGAGAGAGAGAGAGAGTGGATAATATGGAGAGAGAGTAGAGAAAGAATGAGATAGAGGATATGATGGAGAGAGAGATCAAGAGAGAAGATGAGGAGAGAGAGAGGGTGAGGAGAGAGAAGGGTAGAAGGGAGATAAGCAGATAGATATTTCAGACAGGATGTCCATTTAAGAAGAAAAAGAGTGGATAGGATTGTTAGAGAGAGAGAATTGGATGGATATAGGAAGACAAAAAGAGAGAAAAAGTGGACACACACACACACACACACACACACACACACACACACACACACACACACACACACACACACACACACACATATAGATAGATAGACATGTTCAACATCATTGGTTTGATTTCATATGCATGTTGTCAAGTAATTAAAAATATCCAGTTGTGGGAAAAATTTTGTAGAATACTAATTCACCCCCCTCCTCTCAGTATTATCTATTTCTAACATTCTATATAACATTAAGTGTGAGTGCACTATAGTGGAATTAAGTATAGAGTGTACGTGCTATTTATGATATTTACATAGACAAAAGAGAAGAAGGGACGAATGGATTAGGAAGGGAGATGTAGAAAATGAATAACATAAGGAGAAGGAGAGAGAGAGAGAGAGAGAGAGAGAGAGAGAGAGAGAGAGAGAGAGAGAGAGTGGATAAGATGGAGAGAGAGTAGAGAAAGAATGAGACAGAGGATATGGATTTACTATTTAGCATCATTGGTTTACTTTCATATGAATGTTGTAAAGTAATTAATAATATATAGTTGTGGGCAAAATTTTGTAGAATACTAATTCACTGCCTTCCTTTAAGTATTATCTATTTCTAACATTCTATATAACGTTAAGTTTGAGTGCACTATAGTGGAATTATGTATAGAGTGTACGTGTTATTTGTGAAATTTACATAGACAAAAGAGAAGAAGGGTGGGAGGCACTAGGAAGGGAGATGTAGAAAATGAATAACATAAGGCGAGAGAGAGAGAGAGAGAGAGAGAGAGAGAGAGAGAGAGAGAGAGAGAGAGAGAGGATATGTTGAAGAGAGAGATCAAGAGAGAGGATGAGGAGAGAGACAGGGTGAGGAGAGAGAGAAGATAGATATTTCAGATAGGATGTCCATTTAAGAAGAAAAAGAGTGGATAGGATTGTTAGAGAGAGAGCATTGGATAGAAATAGGAAGACAAAGAGAGAGAGAGTGGACACACACACACACACACATATCGAGAAAGAGAGAGAGAGAGAGAGAGAGAGAGAGAGAGAGAGAGAGAGAGAGAGAGAGAGAGAGAGAGCATTTAAGGGATGGGCTAGTCCTTAGTTCACATTTTGACTTGTACATGACCCTAGCCAAGTCATGGAGAAAATAATAAATCCAAGGTGGGGTCTAATATGGGTCTTAGAGTAGGTGATTAGGTAAGAAGTATGTTTGTGCACAAGTTTCCATAAATTATGTGATTAGGCACAAAGTATCTATAATTTGGTTGTTTGGGCACAAGGACCTGCACAATTGTGTATACTAGTTCAAATATTACACAGTAAATGAAATAAGAACTCTATTTATCAAAAACTAAAACTACAAACACTAAAAGTTATAGTAATATCTTAGAATTTTCCAAAAGGAAGTCACTATTAACTAAGTCTTTCTAAGAAAATTGGTACAAAGAACATCAGAAGAAAAATCTAGAAATTGTAGGTAGTGTTTCAACTTAGTTATTGCATGGGAAAATTATATTTTTGACCACTCCAAGTTTTCCCTATAGTTGTCGATGATACATAATGTGTTCCAAACATAACAAACTAAAATATGGGTATAAATTGGAAACAAAAAAAGATACGACAATTGATAAATGAAATACACACTAGATAATTATACATTACAGAGACAATATGAAAAGATAATTTTATTCAGTGAAAAATCTAGTTATAAGGGCATGAACTATGCCAAATATTTTCAAATTGGGGGATAATTTACTTAGGATTTGATGACCATAAATGCATTCAGAAATTAGATTACATACAATGAGTTTGAGATGTAAACCATTAGGGATATCATAACATAGCCCTAGGTTTAAAATATAGGTAGGTCTTAGAAGAGTTCATCTTGGAATACTCAAGATATGAGAGTCACTTTTGATATCTAAGCAAAAAACCTTCAAAAGAATTTACAAAAGAGAAACTAAAATTGCTCTAAATCTTATTAAATATTTTAGTAAAGTGATATCAATCTATTTTTCTCTCATGAAACAAGAAAAAAAATCAACTCTATAATCTCAAGCACCTAATATATTGGCTTCCATCAATCAAAATTCAATTATCAAATAGATCTAAATATACACTAAGACTTAATAAAGACAAAATAAACATAGCAATAAATCCCAAAGCCAATGACAACTTAAAACCCTCCAAAAAATATTAATCCTAATAAAATACATTTAGGTCAATTTTTAAATTTTTTTTTTTATGAATAGACCTTTTCCATTAATTATAATTTAAAGATACATATTCACAAAAAAGGGGCTAGGGGATACAAGATTTTCCCACGAGTTCAAACTACCCAAGGCTGAAGATCAACTATTCATCAAAAGAACATATATAAGCAAAAAGCAAAAAGCCTTTAGGCTGCAAGTGCAATGCTAGCCGAAGGAAGGTCTTTATCACTAGAACCCCATAAATCCTTGGGGTTAGTGGTTGGCTCAGGGAGAGCCCAACCATCATTTCCATGTTTTTGTAATAGTTCTTTTAATCAAATTGCCCCTGGTTTGATCCATCCCCACAAAATTTGTTATTAAAACCCTAGATCCAAAACCTTTTCCATCTAGCAAAAATAATTTAGATTAAAAAAAAAAATTAAAGCCTTCTGTTGCAATTTTGCCAATGTTGCCATTGCTAGCAAGTTGCATAATAGATTCAGTGTGAAAAGACTTCATTAGAAAATCTAGTTTATTATACTTTTCTCTATAAATGAAGTTATAAATATGCTCCAAGGCTTAAAATATATACCTTCTCAGGAGAACGTAATACATATTCACTCTATTGTAAATAACTACCTTCAAGGGGTAAATTGTTTATCCAAAATACTTGGAAACACAAAAGGTAGAAGGTAGGAACTCCTACAAAAATAAATTTCTAGAATTGTCTAAATGAATATTTTAGATTTTTTTTTTTTATGATAATAATTTCTAATTTTTTTATTACAGAAAAAGTGGTTTTTTCACTTACTTTAACTAATGATAAATCAATTTTTTTTATTTTAAAAAAAGAGAGCCTAACATCTTACTCTTTCTAAAAGACGCCTGACTAGTCAGACATACATTTCCTACCTTCCAATAGAATTTGAAGTTGTAACATCTTTTTAAGATACTATTATTCAATAATCTGCTAAAACTGATCCTTAGCCATAACATTTTCCTTACCTGCACAAATTAAAAACAATATCTGAAAACATATATCAGTATATAAATCTTATAGTACCCATTCCATAAGGGCTCGTTTGGTTGTGAGCGTAGGAATTGAGAATTAGAATAGAAAATTTGAATGAGAATGGAGAATGAAGAATAGGAATGGAAAAATGCAATCCAATCTTGTTTATCCCTTGTTTGGTTATGCAAGCTTAAATTGGAATAGGGTTAACTTGCAATCGGTGCCATTTGAAAATATTTCTGAAGATGCAATGGGCGCCATTGGAAAATCACTGAAATATTTGAAAATATTGAAAACAAAGTTCCAGTGCTCATCCCAGGTCAAAGTGGATTTGAAAATTTAATCAAATTTGAGAAAGTTAAAATGAATGCAAGAATAGCAATTCCAATTACAAGTATTTTTTGGAATGGACAAAAGCTCATTTTAGAGCTAAAATGAGAATACGTATTCCTATTCCCTATTCCTATTCCACACCAAACAAAGAATACAAATCATATTCTAATTTCCTATTCCTATTCCGGTTGTATTCCAGCAACCAAACGGACCCTAAAAGTAATTGATAGAAAATAGAACACACTATTCCTGTTTTAAATCCCATCCATGTATTGATGGACAAAACTACTGTTCCCTCCCTGGTGAGAAGATGCCTCTCCTTAGGTTTGACAATGTAAGGAGAAAATAATTTCCTTGTTTCTCCGTAAATTGTCAAATGTGAGGGTATTTTCCTCACCTAGGAAGGATCAGTAATCCATACATGGTGAAAGCTCCCTTGCTGGTTTCTTAAAGCACAAGAGAAAACTGTTGTGCAATCCATGGAAGAAGAAATCGGAACAACTGCAAGAGCTTTCTTAATAATAAAGCTCAAAATCAAACTGACGATCAATGATTTGCAATTAGATATATCTAAAGACTTCTAAAAACTTACAATAAAATAGAGAACTTTAATTAAAACCGAAAAACCAATGCAATAACAAAGAATAACTATAAACCCTCTTCAATCTCTTCCTTACCAAGAACACTCAACAAATCAAGATTGCAGATTTTGAACTGAACATGCTTCCATCACACACAATTACTTAAAAAACCCTTTTCAATCTCTTCACTACCGAGAATACCCAACAAATCAAGATTACAAATTTTGGACTGAACATGATTCAATCACACAACATGGATTTCTACGCAAGGCCTCTGAGATTGCAGGAGACATCTGCGGCTTGGATTGAAATGTAAAATGGTTCGCTATATATTAATAGTGAACACAATAAAGTTGGAATTGAGGTGACAGTAATGAGCTCATGGACGACGCACATTATACAATTGTTAGTGGTGTCTACTTGATATCTAACAGTCGGTTTGGACACTGAGCGATATTTCGTGGAAGAGAGCGAAAGGTCTGCACAGATTTGAAGAAACCTAGCAGTATGTCTTTGGCATTTACTATAATAACCTCACATGTTTCATAAGATTTGTTGTAATTTGTGTTGATTTTCAACATCAAATTGAACAACATTAGATGAGTTAGTTGGAGTTGTAATGTAATTTATTAAATTATGAAATTTTAATACTTAGAAAAATTAAAATGGCGTTCAAATGTTTATTAATGTTATATTATTATGTTATTTTATTTAGAATTTTGGAGTTTTTATGAAATTTTTAATATCTATATTGTTTTTTCATTCTTACAACACATCTTCTACCTAGGCCTTGTTTGCTTGTGTTGTCCATTGGACTACCTAGGATCCACGTCACCTATCATCTATGCCTTATGTCCAAATAATCCATGACTCTAGTCTTTTACAATTGGGAATTGTCTTCTTTTCAATGTTGCATGGTACTGATTTCCTTAACCCTATAATGCGCACTTGGATACTTAGTGGGTACTCAATGGAGAGCATCATAATGAAAGACCTTGATTAAGATTTCTTATTTTT
This sequence comes from Cupressus sempervirens, assembly GCA_028749045.1. Taxonomy (NCBI): domain Eukaryota; kingdom Viridiplantae; phylum Streptophyta; class Pinopsida; order Cupressales; family Cupressaceae; genus Cupressus; species Cupressus sempervirens. The sequence goes on from CM053784.1 coordinate 697,877,160, forward strand.
GTTTGCATATCAGCTTATTGTTTATCAAGCTTAATTCAATATATAATAAGTTTGGAAATTTGATATAGTTTTGATTAACAATAAACTTTATCACTGTTTGAGTTAGAAGTTTATCAATTGCAATATGTCATTGTTATATAATTTATGATCTTCTTGTTCATGTTTAATTTTAAAAATTTCCTTTCTTTGTTACACATCTAAACATTTAACATATATTATTGGTACAAACATATTGCAAATCTCAAACTGAAAATAGAACATTACATCTGCAAATTTTATCATTGTTCTTGTTTTGAAAATTCATTGTCATGACACATATTCTCAAATTTTCTATAAAATATTAACTTATATAACCCCTGTCCCCTATAGTGAAAATAACCTTAGGTGTACCTATACTCGAAATACCCAAGTACTCTTGTCCCTATGCAACCTTCCTCTTTTTACTTCCTTGCCATGTAGCAATGTCCTTATATGTTAGAACAAAGGGTTCATGCACATGATTTGGTTTTCCTTGTTGAATTCAGTTGGATCCATATTTTTTTTGTTCCCTAAATAATTAGATGCAAACTTTTTTTGAGATTGGTTATGCTGAAAATGTATGCCAACTCACCCATTATAAAAACAAATCATTCAATAATTGACAAATTACTAAATTCATTTTGAATCTAGATGGTTTTTAAATAGGTTCTAAAGGTCAACCAAACAAGTTGGAGAAAACTTGGATTTTACAAGTGTAATAAGCTATGGCGTTGACAAGGCCTATTGTAGGAATGAATAAGAGGATGTGGTCACACCATTTATAATGAAGACGTTGGGAAGAAAGATATGTCATATCTACCTTGTCTTTGGGCATATTTATTTCAATTTGTACCCTTTAATTCCTTTTTGAGGCTTTCATTTACAATTGGACACAATCCTTCATGGGCAGAACTAGTTTTAGACAATAATTGGCTTTTTTTTTTGTTTTTATTAATTGGTGCAAATTAAATACTGTATCACATTTTGTTGTTTTCTCATTTTTTTCTATGTTAGCTTCTATGCAGTTCCTTTAATTTGTGAGAATGCTACTTGCACACATCCCTATCATTTATCATTTTTTTTATTGTACCTTACATGTGCCTTAAGTAAATGTGTTGTTGTACTTGAGTCTAAGAAGCTATCTTGAACTTTTATTTGAAATGAACAAGTATTGCAATCAGATGCAAGCATGTTGTCTTTGCATGTAGCATATGGAGATCCTCAGTGTGCACTTGTAGATCCTTTTGTCTTGTAAATGTCTAAGGGGTACTTGTTTGTAATCCATGGTCAAATTTTGTGGTACTGAAAGCATTTTTTAGTTCAATATTAACTATCTTTTATTTTTACTTTAGAAAGAAAGATTTCCAGTTCGATTATTTGCGTTCATGATAGTTTTTATACCTTCAATTTTTTTTAGGAAGCTTTGAGATCTTATGATCTTGTATTTGCTCCACTTAAATGAGAGGTTTGATTTAGTAGGTTTTCTTTAGGAAGCTTTGAAGTCATATGATCTTGTTTTTAATGTTGTTTACACACCAAAAGTTACACAACTTTTGTGAGAAGCAGAGGAGACAGGGCTCACTATTGTAAGTGGATTGGAAATGTTCATAAGGCAGGCCATGGGACAATTTGAACTCTTTACTAGCTGTCCAAGTAAGGTTTCTCAATTTCACAACACAAGCAATTGTATGTGGTACAATTGCTACTAAATTTGTTTCTCTATTGGTTTTAATACAATGTTTGAACTGACTGCAATACCTAAGAAAGTAATGAGGGAAATAGCTATTAGAAATACTTGATCACATAATGGAGATTGTGAGCTGCTATTATATTCAGCTCGTCTATCATGTTGTGCCATTTGGATAAGTTATGTTAGACAATCTTTTTGGAGTTTTCCATATTAATATCAACATATCATATTATAAGAGAATGTTAATGTTATCAATTCTTTCATTAAGAATGTTGTGATTATAAAAAAGAGCACTAGATCAAGATTGGATCTTATATGTAACATGTTGAAATGGGGAGGATATAGCAATAGGATATTGAAGTGGGCAGTTCTATTTGAAAGTATTCAAGCTTAGAGTGTCTGTTGCTTTATAAAAATCAACAAATATTTCTAATTGAATGCAGATTTTTTAAGCTAAGTTTATTCTTGGCATATTTGAGTTTTATAACTCATTTGATTGACTTTCTTATAATGGTTATAATTATATCATGTAGTGAGTTTCCAATATGAATCTTATCTTGAGACTGAAATAGCTAGTACCTAAGAACAATATTGTTATCCATGAGGGGAATTAGAAAGCTTCTACTCATTCTCTTTGATGATGTGGTAATATGGCATTAACTATTACACATAAGGATAATAGATTAGGAGGATAATATAGAATCTGTAAAGAAAAATAATTTACAAATATTTTCTTATATATTATTTTACAGTACTGGAAGAGTTGTGTAAACAAACAAGATGGAGATACCTTTATTAATTTCTTACTCTTTTTTGAATGGCAAATAGAACTTCCAAATCCTGAATGACACACATCATTCATGCCAAAAATGAAAGTATAAAATCAATCTAGTCAATGTTAAGGTGATCATTCCATGGGAAAAAATTCAATGTTCAGATGAAATTATTTATAATTTGAATCTTATTAATTCCTTTTTGTAATACTGGGCTAAACTTAAATTAGGATTCTAAAAAAAACATGGCATGCTAGTAGATTTAGAATATTGATATTTTGTTGATTTACTTGAATTTGGAATCTCTTCTTTGCATCTCATGATTCTATCACTTCATTGTCACAGACATATTCAGTAGTTTTTAGACCGCAGAGATACTGTGAGAACCAAATTTAGAGTTGACATTACAATGTAACAATTTCTCTTGCAAAATAATTACGTGTAATGAATGGATACATGATTTGAAGACACCAAAATTATTGCCATTATCAAGGTGAAAATTTTTGACATATCAGTCAAGTTTGTTATTAGTGACACACACTTATTCAGATTGTATATAGCTACTAAGCTCATTGTTCAGTTGTCACCAAGTTCTATAGTTGCTATTGAGCTCTTTGGACAAATCGCAGTGGCTACCAAGTAGATTTGGTCAGTGTAAAGCCCAACAATTTAAACTATGCATTTTAGTATATGCTGAGTTTCTCAGTGGTTATCGAGCATTGCAATACTTATTGAGTTTGTAGTTCATGTGATGCGAAGCCAGTGTTAATCGAGCTTAAGGTGTTAGTATTTATCGAGTTTTGACATGTTAAACAAGTGATTCAGTGTTTTTCGAGTTGTACAATATCTACTGAGTCACCAGTACAAACCGAGTTCAAGACTACTTGAAAGTGATTAGTATGGACTAAGCTTCTACATCTGCCAAGTGCATGATGATGCCAAGCATTGACAGTGGATGCCAAGTATCAGAACCTCACCAAGTTAGTCTTCAAAACCCAAGTGTCTTCATGTGGGCTAACTTTGTAATATTTGTGTTAACTTGTATCATGACTGACTTTGTAATTATAAAATTTGGATTGGTATATATATGTAATGTATTGTACCCTATCAATGCAATGTGAATATGTATGTGAAAGTTCAAGTTGTGAATGCAACAGAAAATGAGTGAATTGTAAAGGCCATAACAACATAAGGAGCAGCAAAGACATATCTATCACCAAAAGGTGATCAATACACTAAGGAAGCTCTTTTAGCAAACCTAGTTGCAAATCAAAGATCTACTACTGCTTCATCCTAACAAGTGAACTAGTTGTTAGTACCCAAGGTGGTCTCAATTTTTAAAGCTTCAAGTTTAGAGTTGTTGAACCACTTCAAACTGAAGTTTAAAGTAGTTCAAAGTAGTTTGATGGTTCAGAGGTCCAAGTTGGTTTGTTGGTTCAACATGCAGACTCAAATCAGGCTTAAGGTTGTCAAGTTCAATGATTTAGAGCAAAGGTATAAGGATCATTTAATCCAAGTTCAGAGGACTTCACAAGAAGTTTCATAGTTTCAGAATTCAGTTTCAGATGTTGAACTTCTTCGAACCACTTCGAACTGAAGTTCGAAGTAGTTCAAAGTAGTTTAGAACAGTTTAATGGTTCAAATAACCCATCCTGCAGGTTCAATAGAAACAAAATTCAGACTCTTAGTTCAAGATGCATATTGGTTAGTTCAGAAAGATTCAGAATTCAGTTTGGGAGCTTGGTAGTCTCAATATAATAGATGACTTATATGGTCTCCAAATGCAATAGTTAGCTTCATTCAATATTTTGAATTCAGTTGATACAACGTGGCTTACTGACTGACAATATCAATTTCAAGTGTTCAACCCTAGAGTTCATATGCTGGGAATTCAAAAGGCATATAATCAGTACAGGTTATAGAGAAGGAACCTGCAGATTGAGAATAGTTTCAAATTCATTTCCAAGGAGGAAGAATGAGGTTCCATGGTCCAAAATGATGAAATGTATGTAAATGCAGCCTATGCTTGAGCTTGATGTAAGGGATGTTTTAGACATGACATGGATGCACTAAAGTATTGGCTTAGTCAAGAAGTGTTATTGGAACTCGCGGTCTCTCTTTCTCACAACAAAATATAGCAAGCCCGAGGAAACCACAAATGTAGCTATGATGGGATACCCGATATCTTTTAAAACTTAGAACACTTGCCGGTGCCCCATAAAACATGGGTAACAATTAAAATGGGGTGACAAAGATATTAATGATAGGTTCACAAGCAATTGGCAATATCCAAAGGCGTAGCACCATGATATAAGCTTCCTATGATTAGGAAGTGAATTGCATGGCAGGGGCACTTAGAATCGGGTCAAGAGATAAGTCACCTTGCAATAAAGTAGATGAAATGGAGGATGTCGTAGGCTCAGTAATAAAGCCATGTGTTAATTATGAAGAAGCCGCGGGCTACACCAGTATAGGCAGAAGACTCACGATTTATGCCGCCGTCAAATTCACTCTCAGTTGGAGGAATGAATGATTGTCACTAGAGATAGGAATGAATCTAAACTTCAGACACAAGGTCATCATGATCCATGTGTAGTATCTAAAGTCATGCTGGTGATTGAGACTGTGGCAGCTTTGGTTTTGGTTCATTAGTCGATACAGCAGTGAGCGCAATGTATCTCTCTCAAGTCTAGGAGTATGTAGAGTTCAACAAAGAGATACGTATGTGACAGGAGCTTGCATTGGCAGTGTTAAGACAATCTTGCTCTGTGCTTCTATCATATCTAAGTGTTCTTGGAAGACTTCTTATTTATGTCACTGAGAGGAGGGTAGTGATTACTTTGGAATGCTAAAGCATGATAAAGACCAAATTTGAATAATGACTTGGTAAGATGAAGATAGGTACCCGTGAATGGAAATAGACAATGAGGAGCAAACTATACTATATTATTTTATTTGACATGATATTGGTCTTTAATACATTACCTTTCCTTATTAAAAGGATATGTAACATTATTTAAATAATTGGGGGCATATCAAAGGAACAATTTTGATAACTAAAAAGCGAACAGGTCTTAAGAAGTCAAATAGATCATGGAAATAGAGAGAGGAGGGGAATGTAAATGAATTTGAAAGGTCGAATTTGCATCATGCCCTTTTTTTTTTCTCTGAAAATCATTGACAGGTGTAGAGTCAGGTGCAAATCATCTCCCAAAGATTACTTGATGCTTCTTGTGCAGTGTCATTAATCAAAGGTGACCAAATATTAAGGAATGTGGATAGACTATATAGATGTATCTCATGTTATGATTCTAGGAGAAAGCTATCGATTATGGGAAGATTGGAAGATAAAGGAGAGTGCAATATCAAAGGTCAACTTTTTACCAAGAATTAGTTATGAAACTGAAAGGTCACAAGAAGGAGAAAGATTAAATAAGTGAACAACAGAGTAATAAGGGTTCCACTTCTTTTCTGTAGAGGACTGTAGACTTTGTGCTACAACAGGGAGGAGAGGTTTCCCCATTTTATTTCATTTTCTTATAAAGTTGCGGAGGGCAAAGCAAGTTTTCATTTTCCTATTCTAAACTGTGTGTTAGCAATAGGAGAGTTTTGATTTGTTACAACTTTCTTTAATGGTGATTGTAATAGCAAGTGCATCTTTATGCTTTCAGAGGAGGAAGACTTGAGATTTAATTGTTTTTCAAAACTTTGAGTTTGAGCAATCTACTTTCCACTAAGTGTGATCTTTGTGTTGCTTTGGTTTTCTCTGAAATATGCTATTATATCTCCATATCTTCATTTCTGCACTTTCTCAAGAAGATGGATAATGTGTTTCTTGATTCTATCTGTTGTTAGGGTGAATGGACTTTGTGTCATTTACCATTTAATTTCTTGTAGTTGTTTAGTTTTTCCCGCATCTACGCTATATTTATAGGTAGATGTTTGATATCCTTTTATGTTTTCTGGTAAAAGCATTCACATTTGATTCATTGAATATTTCATACAGGGAGCTATACCCGATAAAAATTCAGAGGAAGGTTATCAATCCATGATAACCTATCCAACTGTTGGTGTTAGTTTGTCCTCTCACTTGCGCATTTAGGGTCAGATTTGCACATGTTTTCTTGGAGGACAATCTATTCAGTAACACTAGTCAAATCCTTTAACAAGGTAGACTTAATAGTCTTTCATAAATCTCTTTACGGAGTGCATACTTCATTGTATGTTTGTAAATCCTCTAACAAGGTGAACCTAGTAGTCCTAATTGCTCCTAACAGGGCATATCATTAGAAGTGATCAATGTAAGCCTTAACAGGCCAACTTTATGCTACAATACTAAAGTTTGTGGGTATCATCCCCACCTTTGTTTTACTTTCTATTTGGAAGGTTTTTGGGTCACCAAATCTTTGTGTCACAGTATTTTGGATGCTTTCATGTTTTTAGTTTCTCATGCATGTAATTAGATTAGATGTGATGAATTAAGTGCTAATTGAATTATTGGATTAAGAATTGAAATTGTTAAAAGTTTTTGAAATTGCTGATTCAGCGCTCTCCTCTCAGTAACTTGGCATAGTCTTGAATATTTCCAACATAAAATATGTCTATGTATTTCACATCATGCAACCATGTAGAGCTGAGATTATTGTTCAGTGAATTGTATCCCATAATGAATATGTACATGGTCACAAGGCCAAGTTGAGCAAAGCACAAGGGTTGGTTGAGATTTCTATTTATAGGATAATATATATTAAGATTGCTATCCACATAAGAAAAACCATGATAATATAAGAGCTATCAATAGAGCATTTAGGTCAAATTTGCAACAATACTATGTGTATAGTATACATTTTCTTTAGAGGCTTTTTATCAATTCATGTTTGATTTTTTGTTATTGATTATAGCAACACATAAATTAAAAGGAGAAATAGTTGCTAGATATATTTGAGCATGTAATAGAGATTGTTGTGCTGCTACCATGTTCAACCTGGGTGTCATGTTGTAGTTAAGGAAGTTCTTTGAAATTTGTCTTTTGAAAATTCCTCAAATCAATAATTTTCTATGCTACAATGGGGCATACCACTTTGAACTCTTTGTCCTTGCCTAGTAGCATTCTTGGTATGTCAAAACAAAAGATGTCCCCTCGCTAAAGAAAATTTGTTAAATACAAATCGGATACCATTCAAAAAGGGGAAAAGCCATTGGGGGAAAGCAGTGTCATCAATGAGCTTTGGAGCAGGGCCAATGTTCATCGAGCTTCTCTAGACTCATATAATACCTTGCTTGATAGAATTGTTCAACAGAACAATCCATGAATGTCAACACTCAAGAAATATACATGATAGAGAGTCTATGGGTAATATCATTAAGAAATTAACTTGCAATCACCCATGCAAGTCTAGATTCTAGACTCAATGTATCTAAGCTAAGAACTCATGACCACAATTATACATATTTTAATCAATAATATATTATTAAAAAAAAAAGAACCAGACATCACAATTTTGATGCAAAGGAGCATAGCATTTCGACGAGGATGCTATAGGTGTGATGTGAGTTTCGAGTAGTATTTGTCAAAATTTTGACGCAAAGGAGCATAACATTTTGACGAGGATGCTATACATGCGACGTGAGGTTTGACTAGTATTCATCACAATTTTGATGCATAGACGTATAGCATTTCAAAGAGGTTTTCATTGCAATTTCGACAACCATTGGTCGCATAGGTGGAAAGTGTAGTACACAATGCTTGTGGGTTAAGGCATATATCCCAACAATAGCTCCGTCGATATATCTACCATAGTAACATCACAATTTCAACAAATGTTTAGGGTGTTGTAAAATCAAAAAAAAATATTGACGATAGTGTTTGTTGTTTTGTCGAAATAGTGGTGTTCAAATTATGATGAATCCTTGTCGAAAATTAAGTTTAGATTTACTAGTGATGAAATGAAAACTCTATTTATCAAAGACTAAAACTACAAATACTAAAAATTATAGTAATATCTTAGAATTTTTATAGAAAGTCTATAAGAATTTTCCAAAAGTAAGTCACTATTAACTAAGTCTTTCTAAGAAAATTAGTACAAAGAGCATTAGAAGAAAAATCTAGAAAATTGTAGGTAGTGTTTCAACTTAGTTATTGCATGAGAAAGTTTTATTGTCGATCGCTCCAAGTTTTCCCTATAGTTGTCGATGATACATATTGTGTTCCAAACATAACAAACTAAAAAAAGGGTATAATTTGGAAACAAAAAAGCATATAACAATTGATAAATGAAATACACACTAGCTAATTATACATTACAGAAAAAATATGAGAAGATAATTTTCTTCGTTGTAAAATCTAGTTACAAGGGCATGAACTGTGCCAAATATTTTCAAATTAGGGGATAATTTACTTAGGATTTGATGACCATAAATGCAGTGAAAAATTAGATTACATACAATGAGTTTAAGAAGTAAACCATTAGGGATATCATAACAAAGCCCTAGGTTTAAAATCTGGGTAGGTCTTAGAAGAGTTCATCTTGGAATACTTAGGATATCAGATTCACTTTTAATATCTAAGCAAGAACCCTTCAAAAGAATTTACAAAAGAGAAACTAAAATTGCTCTAAAGCTTATTAAATATTTCAGTAAAGTAATATCAATCTATTTGTCTCTCGTGAAACAAAACAAAAAAGAACTTAATTGCATAATCTCATGCACCTAATATGTTAGCTTCCATCAATCAAAATTTAATTATTAAATGGATCTAAATATACCCCAAGACAAAACAAACATAGCAATAAATTCAAAAGCCAACGACAAATTAAAACCCTCAAAAAAATATTAATCCTAATAAAATATACTTGGTCATTTTAGATTATACATTTTGCATGTTTTTGCCGTAGTTCTTTTAATCAAAATTGCCCCTGGTTTGATCCATCCCTGCTGTCTTCAAATTCTAGTCAAAATTATATTATAGTAAAATATTATAGAAAATACAATGATTTTGCATGCCATGTTAATTTTAATTTAAATAAAAATAAATTAAAAGTTAATAAAAAAATTAATTTACATGGTAACGTTTTTTTATATGTTAAAATTTCTTTCGTATTATGTTAATTGCACTCGTCATATAAAGAATTTATTTTGTATTTTGTTAAATAGTGAATGCTTGGTAATTCTTAAATATTTAGGTTAGGTAATAATGTCAAAAAATTCAAAGTAAAATTTTAAAAATAATGTCATTTGATCCATTTTTATGGTTAATAAACTTTTTTTAATAGTTTTTTAATAGAGATATATATAATTATATAGTTTTATAAAATATAGTTATATAATTTAATAAATAATTATCAATTGAGTAGAAAAATTTTAATTTATATTATTATCCAAATAAAACTATAGTATATTATAATTCACAAATTTGAATTATGGAGATTTAAAAAAAAATAAAAAAATTTATAAATAGACCTTTGTGAGTACAATCATTTGATTTTTTTTCAATGTGTGAATTATACATCTTTGAAAAATAAAGCATTTGATCAATTGGCATCATTCTAATATCTCTTGTTTCAGAATTTTTTATTTAATATTTTTTAACCTCCTTAACCTTCATCTTGGTTGTGATTTTGATATTAAGTTTTGGAAAAATTCAAAAGAATTGTGACATGATTCAAAAACTTAATAAATAAAAAATAAATAATATAGTCCTTTTACAATCATGTTAGATAATTTAATATGTTTTGCATATGATTTTTGTTTGAATATTTTGAATTTTTAAATATGATTAGGTTTAGAATTTAGAATATAGTACAATATAATTATAGTATAAGGTATTTTCAAATTTAAGATGACAAATAAAGGGTGTGTTAAAAGAAAGTAAACAACCAAATTTAAATACTGTTAGTATTTCGTAAGGGTTAAATGTAGCAAAAAATTAATAATCATATTAATTCAATATTTTATGTCATAAATTTTAGCTGAAAGTATTGCAATATAGAGAACCTTTGAAAAAAGGGCTCCTCTAATGCAAAACCAAATCAACCAATCATATAATTTCTATAAAATATAAAACTTATAAATGAATAACAAAACATTAGATATATTTTAATAATCCCAAAATAAGTGCTTGTGATTGGTGAATTGATGTTAAACTAATTGAGCAATCTTGCAAAGTGAATGCAATAGTACTAGCCTACGACAAGTTAGATGAGTAGGATCTATTCCAACATGAGGAAATGATACATATAATAAATAGTGAAATATATAGGTAAGCCAATAAATACAAAAGGATAAAAGTAAAATCTATGAGAATGAGTGTAAAGAGAGCTATAAAAAAGTTTTAAAAGTGAGTTGAATTTGTAGACAAGTTTATTTATTTATTTATGAAAATAGAATTATATTAATTTATTTTCTCCAAAATTGAATATAGAGAATTATGTGAAATTTTATCATTATATTAGAAGAAGACATAAAAATTTAACATATCATCATTTTTCTAAGAAAACCTTAAGCTCTTACAATCATACCAATTACTCTCTTTATGATGCATCTCATGCTATAACCGAGAGAGGATATACATATTTAACATTAATCCATGTCATAATATTCTATGATTTCTTAATATGCATTGAAACCACCTTACACATTTCTAAATATTAGATAGTTATTTTTTTATGGAGGACTTTACATCACCCCCAAAACATTAAAAAAAATAGTTATATGATATGGGAAGATTTTTCATTTTGCATCAACAAAAAGACTTGTTATTTAGTGGACCCATTCAAGATCTTTCATCTGGAGTATAGATGACCTGTTGATGTATGTAACTTTTTTTTATGGTATCCAAGACCAAATTTCGGTCAACATTATTTTTTTAAATATTAATGAGATGTAAAATTAACACAAATCACTATCCACAACTTTCATAATTCTTCCTTTTTTTAAAAACAAAATTAAGTTTCCAAGAGTAGAGGCTCTAAATAAGTAGTTAAATAAAATATCAGAAATATTATTACAAAATTGTGGCAATGACAATACAAATGGATGAACTTAAAACTTGCAACCACCAAAACTTGAAATAAAACCCTTTATAATATAGGTTCCTTTAAAATCCTTTATAATATAGGTTCCTTTAATTTAAGTAACATTAATTTTTTTTCACCATTGGATAAAGTGTTCCTAAAGATGTACAAAGGACAATCCTTTACAATGCTCTTAAATCTCTTATTTTATAAACATTAAACATAGGAGAGTAACAAAAGTAAACGCCACGAAAAGATAGTTAAATGAAATGGAAGAACCACCATAAAAAATAGTGATTTAAGGAGAGCACAATTTGTTGAATCTAGAACTAACAATTGTCAAAATCTAACTACAACTCATCATATAAGGAAAAAGAAAAAGGAAGGAAATGTCCTTTTATAATCCACCATATTAATCATATGTTTTTCTGTTTACATATGATAAAAGTAATACCACCGTACATTTACTCTTTCTGAAAGGCGCCTAACCCGGTCGCAAATCAGACGTACATTTCCTACCTTCAATTAGAATGAGCCTGAAAGACTTGTAACATCATTTTCAACATACTATTATTCTGCTAAAACTGATCCTTAGCCATAACATTTTCCTTACCTGTACAAATTAAAAACAATACCTGAAAACATATATCAGTATAAATCTCAGAATACACATTCCATAAAAGTAATTGATAGAAAACAAAACACACTATTCCTGTTTTTTCCAGCAGGTGCCAAGAAGTCTATGGGTTAACACTTGCCTATCCTGCATATTCACATTTGCCAACTCCAAGCTCTAGAAATCTCCTGCATAACCTTGACAACTACTACTATGATAGCTCTATGGATCAAATTTTTGGTAACTAATGTGAGCACACACAAAAATTCAAATTCCTACTCAACCAAAGTTTGTAACTTTTAAATCCTTTTAAATCCCATCCATGTCTGGATGGACAAAACTGCTGTTCCCTCCCTGGTGAGAAGATGCCTCTCGTTAGATTTGACAACGTAAGGAGAAAAGAATTTCCCAAGGATGTCCCGTCTCATTCACGTCTCACCAGCGCCAACTGCTTTGGATCGATTTGGTAGCAGAGAAAGATCATGAAAAAAAACGAACATCAATAGGGAGATGGGCATCCTTGGAAAAGTTGTTTCTCCATACATTGTCAAATGTGAGGGTATTTTCCTCACCAAGGAAGGAACAGTAGTCCATACATGGTGAAAGCTCCCTTGCCGTTTTCTTAAAGCACAAGAGAAAACTGTTGTGCAATCCATGGAAGAAGAAATTGGAACAACTGCAAGAGTTTCTTAATAATAAAGCTCAAAATCAAACTGACGATCAATGATTTACAATTAGATATATCTAAAGACTTCTAAAAACTTACAATAAAATAGAGAACTTTAATTAAAACCGAAAAACCAATGTAATAACAAAGAACAACTATAAACCCTTTTCAATCTCTTCGTTACCAAGAACACTAAACAAATCAAGATTGCAGATTTTGAACTGAACATGCTTCCATCACACACAATTACTTAAAGAACCCTTTTCAATCTCTTCACTACCGAGAATACCCAACAATCATTATCAAGATTCTACACAAGCCCTCTGAGATTGCAAATTCTACAGAAGCCCTCTGAGATTGCAGGAGACATCTGCGGCTTGGATTGAAATGTAAAATGGTTGCTATATATTAATAGTGAACACAATAAAGTTGGAATTGAGGTGACAGTAATGAGCTCATGAATGACGCACATTATACAATTGTTAGTGGTGTCTACTCGATATCTCACAGTCGGTTTGGACACTCAACGATATTTCGTGGAAGACAGTGAAAGTTCTGGACAGATTTGAAGAAACGTAGCAGTATGCCTTTGGCGTTTACTAGAATAACCTCACACGTTTCATAAGATTTGTTGTAATTTGTGTTGATTTTCAATATCAATTTGAACAACATTAGATGAGCTAGTTTGAGTTGTAATGTAATCTATTTACTCAAAAGTAAAATTAAATTATGAAATTTTAATACTTAGAAAAATTAAAATGGCGTTCAAATATCTATTAATGGAAGATGGAGAACATCACATATAGTGGGGAATATATCTTTTTCTTATCATATTGAATAGTATAAGATCAATACGTCTAAAACTAGTTTTAGTGGTATTGTATTCAATTAATTGAAAAGTAAAAATAATTACAAAAGTTCAAAACTTAAAATAAAAGTATTAGAATGAGTGATTCTAGTTAAATATCTTGTCTATTTATGGCTAGATACAGAACATGACTGAAATATTAGTTTTGGTAAAAGACATATTAGTGGTGCTACCCTATTAGATTCTATATATATTTTTCTCTGTATTTTTCCATGTATTGTTCTATTATTACCCTTTTGCTATCAAAAGTATTAAAAACAAAATGTTATGAGATTTTTATATAATTCTCTATTTTTTTTTAGAGTTTCAAACGATGGACCTTTCCCTTGTCTTCATACAATCCATCTAAAACCCAACATCCTAACTTCATTCCTTGTAATATTTTTGGGCACTAGAGTTTTAGACTTGTGTTTTTCCCACTCTTGTTTCATTGATATCCATGAACTCCATTCCTAAAAATATGCACTAACATGCCTAAGTATTTTTTTTAACACCAAATTGTTGGGCTTATCCTTGGCCATAGGGTCGATTCGCTAGTCATATGGCCCCAATAAGACAAAACTATTGCTACTCCTATTCCCATCTGTATTAATGGATCAACATGCTATGATTCGGCATAAGCTCTATATCATTCTCAACATCTTGATCCTTTGTTACTATAATTTTTTCTCAGTTGTTTGGATTGGGGACTTAGACCATCCTTTATCTAGAAATGTCAATATTAATAGTAAGTACTTTATTGAAGTTAATGTAGGGGCTTCCTTTACTTGGGCACCTTTTTTTTGTCAGCTCTAACATCTAAATCACATATCCAATAAAAAAATTGTATGCCTATTTTTATTTATTTTTAACCCATTATTCCTTTGATGTCTTCCTTGACCCATTAAACTCCATCGAATCCTTTGCATTTCTTCTCAAAATTGGATTTCACCACTCCTTTCACTTTGGTAATTAATTATAAGGTATTATTAATTCTCAACGCCCAACATATTGAAACTTATAACCTTTTCAAGATTATTTTTCAGACTCACCAATAATACATATCTTAATGGCATGAGATCCTTTGAACACCCTCAATGTTCCCCCCCCAAACAAAAACTATGCCTATCTCTTAATGATTCAAATCCCATATCATTATTCAGTATAACTTTCTCTTGTGCCCTACATTATTTGAAAGGTCATTTTTTACTAATTCGATTGGCTTGATATTTAAATTAGTAATTTTCCACCACAAATTTATTGTAGACCAAATAATGAAAATTTTGTGTCTTTTTAAGTGATAAACATGTAAAGATACAAGTTTTGCCATTAATTTTTAAAACATGTACTCTACATCTACTACTCATGATTGGTTCATCCTTATAATTCATATTTTGAAAGAAATGTATTGAAAGAGAAGAGAAGAAAAAAGGTCACATGTTTTATTTTCAATGCAACTATTAGGGTTTCCAAAGCTTGTAATCTTCTTGAGTTGAATGTCCATATTAATTTGTAATAGATTTTATAAGGTCTCTTTTTCTTTGTACACATGAATTCTACTCACTTTATTTCTTAATAAACTAGTAAGTGTAATTGTGAGGATTTTTTTTCCATTTTTGTGTACATCTATAGATAACAAGTTTTTTGCCCCACTTTTCACTCTTTGGCCATTTCACAAAAGTGGAAAATTTTGTGTCTCAGTCAAGCCTAGGTATGTCTAAGTCTAGTTTTTAAGTCCCCTTAGGCAGAAAGTGTCTTCATCACATTTTTCATCTTTTCCTTCCCCCACATTTCATAGCCGGGTAGTTTTCCTTTATGTTTTGAGTCTTACGGGTAGTTTAGTACCTTACGCGATGGAGATTCTTGGAACATGCAAAAATTATTCACAAAGTTGAGCTTGCTCACGATTGATCATATTTGCAATGAAAAGAAGAAGCTTGCGAAAAATTGAGCTTCACCTTCTCCTCATCGGGTGAAGGTAATTTTTCACGAAGAGCAATAAATGATGCTCACGGATCCATGCAATAAAATAATGAGATATCTTATGGAAAATTCCTATTTTCACTTTGATATATTAACTTGGGAAACATTCAGGATTCATTGCAATGCTTAGCATCATCCTAAGTGGAAAACTCAACACTAATTTCTCCTCGGTGGGTTTTCAACCCATGAAGTCCATTTTTTGCCAAAGGCAATTGTAAAGGAAAACAAGCAAAGAAGTGGGTCCCTTTTGACTTTCGTAGTCCTTTTAAACTTCTTCAAAACCAAAGGATATATTTACTCAAAGGATAAAGCTTAAAAGAAAGCCTGGGTGGAGAATTGAAAATCCTCTTCTGCTCGGCGAGTTTCAACCCATGAGGACGATTTTTCACATTTAAAAGAAAATCAACTTTGGAAGTGGATTGGACCCACAAATTGTACACAAAACATCTTAAGATGATAATGGAAGCAATCTAACCATTGCGAGAAAGGTATATTGAGCATAATTCAACTCGGTAGATATTTCCTTACAGGGTACTCTGTTGATAATTTTCCAAAACGTAAAGGGAAATGGAAAAGTAAGTATGAAAGAATGGAAAGTTACCATTGGGCCAATAGAAATAGTGAAAAGACATCGAATTATCTGTTAGAGCTCTCGCATTTACTATTTCAACAGATTCATCCTTTAATTCATTCGTGTGGTGCGAATCCTAAAGATCAACGTGTGAATTGAAGCTCCTATATAGATGGAAACATAACAATTATTCAAACTACAACTTTTCCTTGAACTATTATTTTATTAAATTCCACAACATTTTCAAATAGCCTGTAATTGTGAATTAAATATCCTGTTCTTCTAGATTCGAAATTTCAACTCATTTTATTTTAAAAAAGAATGGCAACTAGGTTTGCGGGTTTTGATGGGCTAAATGGAATCAAGTCCACATTGGAGAATTTCACGGATACTTCACTTCGATTTTATGATATGCAAGGTTTTCAAAAGAGGTTGAAATCAGAGACGATTCATCTCATAACTGAGATGCTTTGAGGATGTGGATTAATGGAAGCAGTTGGTTTCCCAGTGGCAATCCAAGCTCCAGAATTAATTTATGAATGCATAAATCATTATAATCAGAATACTAGAGAGATTGTGTTACCAGATGATAAAATATTGATCTCCATTAATAGGTAGACTGTGGTGAATTGCCTCTGAGTTCCAAAATGGGAAGAGTTTTTAGATTTGATAGTGCAAGGAGCAGTTTCTAAGTTCTCCGCAAAGAAGATGGTCTGGAGGAAGGAGATTATGTAGTCTTGGTTTCAAAAGCCATAGAGTGCCAAGAGTAAGGTCCCAAAAAAATTATTTGGTACTAATCTCAAACCCAAGATTGTAGACATTCTAGTTCACCTACATAGACTAAAAGGTGAGGTAGAAGCTCTAAATTTCACTGAACAATTTTTCTTTTTGGTACAAGTTATTTGTTCCAATATGCAGTATATAGATTGGGCTCATGAGGTAAGTGAAAATATTTCCAATGTTCTCAGTGTCGTGAAGTTCTACAACACCTTCTATATGTCTTCCTTTCTAATTTACATGCTAGCATCTGTACAGTTATGGCTAGGCCTGCCAAGGATAGAAAATTTTCCTGATGATGTGAAGTGTTATGAGTTCTGTCCATGTTTGCAATTGCAAAATAGTTATGTAGAGTATGTCAAAGTTAATGATGCATTCACTATGAGAATTTGTAGGGAGCTCCAGGGATGCCCAGAAAGGAGATTCAGCCTGGAAGCAATGGTGGCTATTAGCCAGTTTGGAAGTTATTTTATCCAGTTCTCATCTTTCATGTATTTGCGCCTTGTAGCTTTTGATGGAGTCCCCTTGAAGCTGTCCAAATATCCGAGTGACATGATCATATTGATAGAGATTATGAGGCAGGTGATCCAAGTGAACGTGCTGAGCAGGAGCTTGAAGAAGAAGGGATATGAGTTCCCTATGAAAGTAGGAGCTTTCAGTTGCAAGTCCTAATCTGATGCAAAGAATAGGCTTAAAGTGTTTGAGATGTGGTACAAATTGGAGATGTATGAGATCCTGAGACCTATGTTTGATCTGAATGGATATCCTAGGGAGGTGTTGTAGATTTCAAAGTGTAATAAAAACATTACCACTATTGAGGATTATTGGGCGAATTGTAGAGATGAATTTGAAAGTCGAGATCATGCTTTCACTAGGCTCATAGTGGAGAAAATAAAAACATACAATATCAATTTTGATGTTGAAGGACTAGAGGATGATGGGCAACATATGTATAGTAATACATATTTGACCAAGTTAAGAAACACTCCTATTAGTTCAGAGCCTTATGAGGATGCTGAGGAAGACTTGGATATCATGATGGCTTGAATCATTAAAAGAATTGGAAAGTGGGTTGAATGAACTACTGCAAGGAGGAGTAGAAGTAAAAGCATGTTAGCTCAAGCTTCTCTAGAAGTTATAGCTCCTTCCTCCTCTCAAGGTGGCACAACAGGTGTAACCTTGGCCATTACTCAAGGACTAAATCAACCATTAGGGGGAGGTGACCAACCTCCAAACAAGAACATTCCTATGGCTAAGACTTGTCATGATGGCTCCCTCCTAGTTATTGGAACCCAAACTGAGGCTGAGAAGAAGAAGACGAAGGAGCCAAAAGATAGTATTGTCACCCCAATTTCCTCCCCATGTCACTCTAGTTCCCTTCCCTCATCATTGTCTAGTTTTGCAAGTAAGTGCTATACTTCTGCAACCAAGTAGGTCCCAAGTGTAGATAGTATATTTGTGAGATGGAAAGAGCAACAATAGTGAATCTACTGAATCAAATGAGGCAACTAAGAAAACTTTAGAGGTGGAGAAAGGCCAGAGCTCTTCCAAGCTCATTTCTCAGGCCCTGAAGAATCCCTTCTATTTGACTATGATGGCAATCACTCCAATTAGGAAGAAGATGTTTAGCATACACTCACTTCGGATGGCCTCCAAGGTGATAGGCACAAATTCTTGGTTGGAGGACACTTTGGAGAAAAAGAGGAAGAGGAAGGATGAAGGTGCTCCAAACAAGGATGCCTTATCTCTTGTAGTTCGCTCTAGGTCTACTTTGAGTAAGGTCAAGAAGAAAAAGACCTTGTCTATCCTTGGACAAGATCTTGAAACTAGGCACCTAACAATGGAGATTGTGAAGCCCACCAAGGATAGATGAATGGAAGATATGACCGTAGATGATTTCACTCTACACTCGGTAGATCTTGGAGAGGCCAGGCATGACACCAAGGTTGTCTTATGGAAGTCAACCAATGAAGTAATTGAAGGAAAATTGGAAAGCCTCAAGTTGTGAAAGGTTAGGATGAAGGCGAAGATAGAGGAACTAAATAGATTTATTAGACAATTGGTCACTCCACTGGCAAGTATCTCTGGAATGTTAGTAATAAGTAATCCCACTACTACCGAGGTTCAAGTCCTTATCTCTTAGCTTTAGGAAGATAGGAACTTTGGTGAAATTAGTAAGGATTGGATTGGGAAGCTCAAATCAAAGGGAGTCTCCATTATAGAACAAATTGGCAACATTATCTTGAGATTAGAAATATAGAAGGATAACATCTTAGCAAATAGAAATACTTTGGCTGGAGAAAGAGTTAAGAGTGATGATTTTATCTCTCTTCTAAAGATGATCATTCAAATGAAGTCAAAGGAAGCTGTTGAAGCAAAGATCTTTCCAAAGGGAGATGAACCTCTATTCAAATGGCTTCAGAGCATGCAGTTCAAATCAGAAATGATCCTGTTAGTAGAGAAAGGACTTAAGTAAGGAAACATAGGAGAAGGTAAAGAAGGATCAAGATAGAAGTTTTCAAGTCATGAGGGGACTGCATACAGATCCACAAACTAGTGTCCAAGGGAAAGGACTCATTGGAATAACTCTCATGCAAGAGAATTTCTCCAAATTCATAGATAGTCTGATAGATATATCCTCCAATAATCAAAAGAGAGCTGTGGAACTTCAAAAACTCAGAGGATGCATACATGTGGCCATGAAGGAATTACAAGATCAATTGAATGCTATGAAGGAGTTAGCTAGGGAGCATTCTAAGTGGCTCTTGAGATACACCAACATACACGTGCCTAGGCATGAAGAGCTAATCCCAATCATTGTCACTGCTAAGGCATGTAGAGAAAAGGTTGAAAATGAAAAGAAGGTGAAGTGATTCATATTCCACCTCTTTTATTTTTTGATGTAATCATTGTAATATGAAAAATTTGTTTCTTGTGTCATTCTTTTGATGAGATGAACCAATTTAACTTCTATTGTAATGGTAATCTCATTATTCTATATGTATGAAATTGAAAGATTAATAAAGGGTCGGCTAATTTTTGGTGTGAATTACTTGATGTTGCGGAGTCAATTGAATGGTATTTTGTATCAATTATTCTTTGTTCCATTTTAGTTAGTTGTTAATTACATGTTTTCTCTTTTATCTAAGTTGAAGCAAGGAACAAACATAGTTTCATTTTCCTATTTTGAAGTAGTGAATAGATGTGATAAGTAGTATCATGGCATGTTCAAAGAGAAACCTCTTAGATGTATTTCCTTCAAGTTAATTTTTCTTTCCCTATAGCTTAGCTTTTAATTGAATCAAATAGTATTAGTTGTTATAACATTTTCAGTTATTAATCTTTGTGGGTTCATAAGATGTGTGGGTTCATGAACTTAACCAATTGTTCATAAATTACTTCTTGCTTGAGTTAGATCTTGTTTAGGCCTAGCTCGGTTTTACCTCTCCTATTCTCAGGTCAAGAACACACCCCATATAATTTTTAGGAATAAAAAATAATTCATTGCAAATCCATAATAGGGAGTTGTACCTATTAATTTAGAGAAAAATTAGCCTTTAGAAGCAAGTTTTCAACTGTCAATAATCATATATTGTTCATAGTTTGGTCATTTAAGAGTCAATAGTCAGAAAAAAAAAATTTGTTTACCAACATATTTTTGGTGACTTTGCTAGGGAACACAAATAGTCACATGACTAATAAGGCTACATCATGAGGGAAGATGGTACTACCTCACGAGAACATTTTTCCAGTGCTCTAGAGCCAAAGCTTTAGAAAGCATTGTTCAAAGGAGGGACATCCAAAGAGTATAAAGACAATTGAGACATGAAGCTCAAAGACAAAACTAACCTAGCATCCTAGAACAAACAAGGTTCCTTAGAAGTACCAAGGAATAGGGTAGGCAAGACCCTATTTTTGATAAACTTACAGAGCTTGATTTTCCCATCCTAGACATTCCGAAATGGAAAGGTGAAAAGAAGAGCCAAAGTATATCACCTTCCCTTGTTATGAATCAAAGGACTTCACATACTACTTGTCAGGTATTGGCCCTACATAGAATCACTGCTCCCCTAGTTGTCAATTTCCTACCATACCTTGCCAGAACAATTATGGTTTCTCCATGGGTTGTAGCAACAGGACCATTAGCACTAACAACTTATCACCCACTCCCAGCTGGTTCAAGGAAGAATTTCCCTAAATTTTTAGGTGATGGGAAGATTACCACAGATGAACACATTTAGGCCTTCTTTGTATCTACCCACATCTTAGGAGTTGCACATTAGGATGTTACCGTAAGCTTATTTGTGGAAACCTTGACATAAAGTGCATTAGATTGGTTCTATCATCTAGATGATGGCTCAATCACCAATTGGGATACAATGCGAATAGCCTTTGAGATAAGATTTAAAATTGATGAAGATGAACATGTCTTGTTAACACAATTGACATCTATTAAAAAGAAATCTACCATGAGTATGAGGGATTTTTTTGCTACTTTCAATAAGATTACTAGTAGAATTTCAATTGCTAACGGACCCACTACTAGTAATCTGAAAACCTTCTTCATAAGTGTGATGCCCCCTGATGTTAAGTATGGCTTAAGAAGGGTACATCCCATAGATTTAGTAGATGCACAAAATAAGGCAATTGAATTTAAAGATGATTTGATTTCTGTGGGAAAATGGAAGTGAGAACTTCAAACTAAAGGAAGTTTTAGTAACACCACATTGGCTAATGAAATGATTTAGAAATTGTCAAATGAGTTGGTAGTAGTAAAAAGGAAATTACTTAGATTTAGTAATTCTTACTAGTGCAATTACCAAAACCTATCACAACCAATATTGGCAATTGAAGTGTTACCAAAAAAAACAAATATGTGTGTGTTTCATTTGACAATAGATCATGATAGTGAGAGCTATCCAGAAACTACTCGTATGATACAATTGTTGTCCACCAATGAGTTGAACAATGCAAATCCTTGTTCTGAGTTAGATTCGTACTCAAATGGTGACTCTGGAAATTTATTTTTGGAGTATGAGTTAGATTCTAAACCAAAGGGAGAATGCTATGCAACTATTGATGGAACTTCATACATAGTATTGACTCGAGGTCAAAGGCAAAAGAATCAATCCTCCAGTCATGCTCACAAGAATCATCCTAGTCCTTCAACAAGTAATATTCATGTTGATCAAGGAGTATCTACATCTCAAACAGGTAAGGAAAAAATTCCCTTTGATTTCATTCAATTTTGTAAAGAATCAAAAATCCAAATTTCCCCCATAGATTATTTGAAGTCTCATCCCTCTGAGTTGAAAAGGTTGGTAGATTGTTGTAAAGGGAATACTATAGATTTAAATCACAATGTGACTGTGGAAGAAAGAGATGAAACTTTGACATCAAACTTGTTTAACCAAGAGGATTCTACTATTCTAGCAACCTCTCTCGGGAAAAAACTTGACCCATTCTATATTTCACTGTATATCAATGGATGCAAACTAAGTAATTACGTAATAGATTCAGGTGCATCAGAGAATGTTATGCCTTACTTTGTAGCTAAAGCCTTGGGTCTCAACCTCACTAAGGTGCATGAAAGATGTTATTCTATGGATGTTGAACAGGTTCCTTTGCTCAGACAGATTAAAGATGCTCAAGTAGCCTTAGCTTCTCATCCAAAAAAGAAACTCTTATTGACCATTCTAGTGGCAGATATTCCAGCAAGCTATGGGCTTCTCTTTAGCAAGATTTTTTTCTGAGACTTAGGAGGAGAAATAAAACTAGACTAGTCCCAAGTAGTCATACCCATAGGGAATAAGAAAGTTAAATTGGAACCTAAAGAAAAAGAAAAATTCACTGTGCTAAAATTAGATTATCCTAAAGCTCAAATCCTCTATCAAGAGCTAGAGTTTGGTAATTACATGTTTTTTACTGAAGACATTTTGAATGAGCAAGAAATTGAAGACTTGAAAATGAAAGCCTTAGGTGAAGAACAAGAGTCATAATCTATATGGACATTGGAGTTTGATGGAAGTTGTTCCTTGTCAGGATCTAGCATAGGTTAGTACTAATACCTCCTAAAGGAGAACCTAAATTCATGACTTTCAAATTGATGTTTGGGAATATAGATAAAAATGCAGAGTACAAAGCCCTACATCTAGGGATAGTGGTTGTGGAAGAAAAAGAAATAAAGATCCTGAAAGGTCAAGGTGATGCAGAGTTTTTTGTAAGAAAAATTAAAGGGAAATTCTTTGTTAAGAATCACAAGTTGAAGAATTATAGAAACAGAGTTTGGGATGAAATAGAAGGTCTTGATGCCTTTTCTATCAAATAAATATCAAGAGAGATGAATACCAAAGTAGATTCATTAGTAGTTTTCATTTCTCTGCTGCTATCCCATCTAGAATTCAAAGATAAAAAGTACCAGATTGAGATTGTGTATCAAGTGCCTGTTCTAGATAATATAGAATCTTGGCCAAGTCTTTGAAGATGACAAGAGCTTGTAGTTGTTCCTAGAAAGTGAAAAATCTAGTTTTGGACATGAATTCAGTGACGATAATCATGAAAACTCTGATGTCAAGACAAAACAGAATCAAAATGATGAAGTTCAGCTACAAAGTAATATCATTCCTTCATACTTTATATCTTTAGAAAAATTTTTCAATAGACATGATGCTTACATAAAACAAAAGAGTATAGAAAAAGGTCCTACTACTAGTGAGTATGAAGGGGTGAATATTGGAGATACTCATGATCCCAAAATGATTAATAGTGGGATATGTTGTTTGGCTAAAGAGAAAGAAGTTACAAAACAACTCTTCATAAAATATCATGATTCTTTTCCTGAACTTATGAAGATTTGAAAACCTATCAAGGTGGGAAGATAAAATATCAGATTCCCCTTAAACTTGATGTAAACTCTTTCTGTCAGAAACAGAGCAATTACAATCCTAAGTTAGCAGATGCTATATTTCAGGAAGTTGACAAGATGCTGAAGGCAAAAATCATCTATCCCATCCATCACTCCACCTGGATAGCTAATATAGTACCAGTTAGAAAGAAGAATGAAGAAATAAGGATTTGTGTTGATTTCCAGAATTTGAACTAGGCATCCCTAAAGGATAATTTTTTTCTTCCCGATATGGATTACTTACTACAAATAGTGGCTAGAGTCGAAATGATGTCCATGCTAGATGGGTTCTTAGGTTACAATCAAGTTGAAGTGGGAAAAGAAAATCAACATAAGACAACGTTCACCACTCCTTGGGGTACATTTTCATATCACAAAATGCCCTTTGGGCTCATTAGTGTTGGTGCTACATTTCAAAGGTGTATGATTAAAACATTTGCTGATCTAAATGACTAAATTATAGTTATATATCTGGATGACCTTACCGCATTTTAAAAGAAGAGAAAAGATCACATAGAAGATTTGAGAAAGGTATTGCAAAGGTGTTGGGAACACGAAATCTCACTTAATCCCAAAAAATCCATTTTTTGTGTGATAGAGGGAGAGCTCCTTGGTCATATAGTTTCTCAAGAAGGTATTAGAATTGATCTTGAATGAGTCAAAGCCATTCAAATATTGAGCCTACCATCAAATAAAATAGGAATTAAATCATTCTTCAGGTAGGTGAATTTTCTCAAAAGGTTTGTACTAGATTTTGAAAAAACCACTAAGTGTATTGTAGACATGATAAAAGGAAATTCAAGTTTTAAATGGAATGAGGCAGGAAAACAAGCCTTTCAAAATATAAAAATTGCTATTGCTAATGCTCCAGTATTATGCCACTCAAATTATAAGTGAGATTTCATCATTTACTGCTATGCCTTTGAACACAATTTATTGGCAATACTTATGCAAGATAATGATGAAGGGATACAAGCCTCGATAGCTTTCATGAGAATACCCCTAAAAAATTATGAGTTGAAATTCTCACAAATTGAGAAACATGCCTTTTTAGTCATCAAAGCACTAATTTTTTTTTGATTTTACATTTTGCATTTGCATTCTGTGGTCTATGTCCCAGATGTAGTGGTAAAAAGTGCACTAACACAATAGGATATAGGGTGTAATGCTAGAGGAACATGGATAGCCAAGACACAAGAGTATGATATAGAAATTAAACCTACCAAACTAGTAAGGGGTAATGCCTTGTGCAAAGTGATTGTAGAAAACAAGATTGCTGAAGAACCAAAATAATTGGGAGAAAAGCAATTAGTTTTAGTTGTAGGTCTTCATGATCTTTGGTTTTAGAATATTACTTATCTGCTAACATATGGAGAATGTCTAGAGGACTTAACTACAAGACAAAGGAGAGATCTTAAATTGAAAGCAACTAAGTATGTAATTTGGGATGACAAATTTTTTTAAAAAGCCATAGATGGCACTTTCCTTAGATGTGTAGACAAACAATAACAAGAAAAGTCGTTGAAAACATTTCGTGATGAAGCTTGTGGAGGGAATTTCTCATCCTTAGTCATGTCTTTTAAAATATTAAGACAGTGTTACTATTGGCCAAGAATGTTCAATGATGTCTATTCTTGGTTAGCTAAATGTGAAAAATGTAAGATGTTCACTGGACATCCTCAATTAGCTACGCTATTGCTAAGACTTGTCATCATTAAGGGGCCTTTTCAAAAATGGGGTCTTGATTTCATTGGTTTGATTAACCCAATATCTAGTGTTGATCAATAGTATGTGATAACTACAACTGATTATTTCATTAAGTGGGTGGAAGCCAAAGCAACTAGGAAAACTACTTTTGAAGTAGTATGCGAATTCATTAAAGAAAACATACTAGTTAGGTTTGGTGTTCCCATCAAATTGGTGATTGACAATACAAAATATTTCTCTTCAATTGAGATTACCAATTTTTTCTTTGAACATGGAATCATAGTCAGTCATTCGTCCGATTGTTTCTCACAAGGAAATCGTCAAGTAGAATCTAGTAACAAAAACTTGATGAATATTGTCAAGAAATTGGTGTCAAATAATTAGAAAACTTGGCACAAGAAAATTCATGAGGCATTGTGGGCAGACAGGGTGACACCTAAGAGGGCGAATTGTATATCTCCTTTT
Source organism: Cupressus sempervirens (assembly GCA_028749045.1). NCBI lineage: Eukaryota > Viridiplantae > Streptophyta > Pinopsida > Cupressales > Cupressaceae > Cupressus > Cupressus sempervirens. The sequence continues at coordinate 697,903,189 of CM053784.1, forward strand.
GAATTAGTCTATCACTAGTACATTTGACCTCATTTTTTGATGAATATTGATCAAAATTTTGACCCAAGTTGGTCAAAATGTTGACCAACCAGTTTGTCAAAAAATTTCTTATCAAAATTTCAACTAATTCACTAGTTGGTCAAAATTTTGACCAATCCATTGGTCAAAATCTTTCAAAAGCCTTGGCACAATTTCTACCAAGCATTGGTCAAAATTTCGACCAATGCTTGGTAGAAAACTACTAGGCATTGGTCAAAATTTCAACCAATGCTTGGTCAAAAACTACTAGGCATTGGTTGAAATTTTGAAAAATGGTCGGTCAATTTTTTTTTGAGGCATTTTATAAAATGGTTCACATGCATTGCCTATGATTTGATATTTTGCATGCATCCTTCACTCTCTCATCCTAATGATGGATTACAAAGAGTGATCTAAAAAAATGATTCTAAAAAACACACACAACCAAATCCAAAATGAACTTGCATTACAAATGGATTGTGGAAGTCAGATATTGTTAATTTTACATGCATGTCTATCAGGACAATCACAACTTAAACATATTATATAATCTTGCCAAATATATTATATATATGTTTAAGTTGTGATTGTCATGGTAGACATGCATGAGCAATTAACAATATCAAATTTCCACAATCCATTTGTAATGCAGGTTCGTTTTGGATTTGATTGTGTTTTTTTTAGCATCATCATTTCATATCACTCTCTATAATCTATCACTAGGATGAGAGAGTATAGGATGCATGCAAAATGTCAAATCATAGCTAAGGCACATGAACTATTTTATAAAATGCCTCAAGGAAATGTGGTCTCTTTGCAAGCCATGATTGCAAGATACACAAAAAATGGATTAAGAGCTCCTCCTCCTCATTGACCAACTTGCACCACAAATCGACAATCTTCATCTTTGTTGTGGGCTCCTATCCCCTATGTGAGTTTTGATGTAGAAGCCAAAGCAGAAAAATAAGTGAAAGCATGTTGAATAACGTTTTTGATCTCAACTTGGTGAACATTTTTTATTTAAGGGCTATGGATTGGGCAATTCTTCAATGTCTAATTAGGGGTAGCATTGCATCCTCTTTAACTCTTACATGTACAACCCTAGGAGGAAATAGGTTGTTGGCTGCTTCTTCTGGCCTTGTACTTTATTCTTTGTGAGTTTTTTTTAAACACAACTCTACATCCATCCCCAGTTTCAAGTGATTTGGCAATGCATCTATTTGCTACAAAAAAAATACCCATTTCTTGTTTTAGTTTTTTATAGGTCTTGCTCAACTCTTTCATTTGGAGAGAAGGTTTTGTCATGGTAGTAGCACATAAAACATCTCAAGGAAAAATTGAAGATGAAAATGAGTACAAGCATATGATTGACTTACCTCAGACAAGTTTCACCCTCGGAGCCAATTCAACAGCACATAAACTAGAAATGTAGAAGTTGTGGGATGAGAAATAGATATTAAATAGGGTTGCAAACAAGAACATGAGGGATATTTTTACTTTTCATGATGGTCCCCCTTATGCCAATGGAAATTTGCATATTGGGCATGCGTTGAACAAGATACTGAAAGATTTAATCAATAAATATAAGCTGCTTGAAGGGTATAAGTTGCACCATGTGCCTAGTCCCCCTATTTGACACTTGCTCCAGATTATATATGAAGCTATACAGATTAAAGTATTTGGGAAAATTGGAGTCCCTCATCTAGCATGGGTTTTGCTAAGGCTGAGTTGGAGTATCTAGAGGGACACATATCAAGAAGTGTTTATGTTATTTTCAAAGTAGTTAATGTAGCAGATACAACTCCTGATTTTCTCAAAGGACTTCTACCCAGTTTGGTTTTTCTATTTGGACTACAACACCATGGACAATTCATACAAATGTTGCTATTGTAGTCAATGGTCTAGGTAAGAACAAAATCCTATGTAGATACTGCTATAGAAGGTGTTAAAAAGCCTATTTTTGAAAGCAACCAACGTATTATTGTTGTAGCAGATTTAGTTAGTAGTCTACAATTGAAGTGGGGGGTACTTGAGCTTGATGTGTTGGGAACATTTTATGGTTCAAGTCTTGAAAATTGTTGTTATATCCATCCCTTAGAAAATAGGGAATGCCCTGTTGTTGTGGGTGGAGATTACATAATGACAAAATTTAGAATAGGGCTGGTTCATACTGCCCTAGGCCATGGCTAAGAATATTTTTTGACTGGCATGAAATATAAGCTTCCAGTATCATCTCCTATAGATGATAATGGCAAGTTTACTGAAGAAAGTGGGAAGTTTTCTGGTTTGGATGTCTTGGGTGATGAAAATGTGGCAATTGTCAAGAGCTTAGATGAACACTCATGTCTTATCATGGAAGAAGCATACAAACATAAATATCCTTATGATTGGAGGAAAAAAAAGATTGGCAAATAAAATTAGGAAATATTGAGATTAAAAATAATAGTAAAAGATTAGAGAACCTATTAATGACAAAGAAACCTAAATTACGCTCAGGAATAAGAATTTTCTTTGTTATATATTCACATACAACATCAATGTTGTACTTCAATTGTACAGATATTGGTACGATTGGAGCTCCATTAGCAATGCTACCCTAATAGAACTAAAATATTTACAACACCTTAGAGTCACAAGGAAAAACAAATGCTGATATCAAAATTGGTAACAATCATCAATGCATTTAGCATTGAAATTAAATATATTTAAAATGCACAACATGAATTTCAACTTACCTAAATAAATTTTTGAATTGCCTCGTGTTGGTTGTTTCCTACACTCTCCTGGATCAGGTCAATTTTGTTCCATAGAATAATAATATGCTAAATATTTGCATAAATAAATTACAAATCACTAAACTAATTTATTATTATACACAACGGGCAATCAGAAAATGAAACATATTGTAAAAGCTTCATGCATGCATTTTCAAATCTAGGGACATTGTAAGGAAACTCAGGTGTGGAAACAACTTCCTACACTAATCTCCTAAGAGAAGTATGTTGCAAATCCTATTAAATTTCTTTTACACTTATAGATTCAATATCATGTAAACAACAATATTTCAACCAACCAAGCATAAAGAAAATAGATAGAGAAATAAACGCATAACACAAAGATTTGTTGGTGGGGAAAAACCTTTTGGTAAAACAACCCTACCCCTCTAGAACTTGCACAATGTATTATCTTCAATACAAGGTTACAATACACTTGCAATGCAAGTTCAACAGTGACAACAGAAGACTTCAGTAGCAACTCACGGTACCAACAATACACTTTTTCGCATCCCACCTCTTTGCAACCCTAAAAATGTTTATAACATGCAGTTCACTTTAGGGCTACTCCCAAAGGTAACCGTATTAGGGTTTTACTATTCTTCAAAAAAAGAGGAACCCCAAAAGATTTTTTGGGGTGATGCCACAAACCCCACTATTGGGGTAGAGTGTATAGTACTCAGATTTATTAATTGCCACATGTCTTCACTTGTCATTGAATCTTCCTAACATAGCTGTTACGCGATGATCTCGTTATACACAATTCAAGATGCCGACACATCAACATTATTTGCAAGAAATAAATTTTACAAAACAAATAATAAGAATATGAATAATCCAAGGTTGAGACACCTTATTCCTAACAGACATCACACAAATGACTATCTTCCTTTCCACTACCATATGCCTTGCAATGTGAATTGAATGACATTAGTTATTACCATGCTCCAAACCAAAGAGAAAAGCATCATTCCACTTTCATAAACCTTTCAATAGTCCATTATGAATAAGAAATAGTACTTATCCAAACCATCCTTGTTCACAATTTCCTCTATACATATGCATGAGAGCCTAAAAATTTAGCAAGTTTTAGATAGAACCCAAGTAGGGAACAATAACTTATTGGAACAGAAAGATGTGTCAAGTTTAGCATACAGTTGACTTACCTCAAACAAGCTTCACCCTCAGAGCCAATTGAAGATGAAGATGATAATTTCTATTTCATACAAAATTAAGAGAACAACTAAAAAAACATTAATAATAAAGGAAATAAGGTATCTTAGTTTGAGCTTCACTTCATTTTGAGAATACTTTAATATTCTCTACTTAACAAGGCTAACCATGTGAAGGTAGAAGCTCATCTGGCCTCACCCCCCTCCCCCTAACATCAATCTAAATTTCCCATTAACATCTAATTACATACTTCATTCATTTCATTCATTCGTTTATGAACTATAACATTCAATCAATACAATCACATAACATTCGTTAATATGATATAAAATTCATTAATACACAATAGTAATCAAGATTTTATATTATATTATCAAAATTTTTTACAAAATTTTTGCCATGTTAAACTGCAGGCATTGGGGGAAAAAGAATAAGGCAGAGAAAACCCTTAGTATAGCCTAGGAATAGAGTCTTGTATACATTACAAATGCCCTTTATAAGGGTCTTTAAGAAGGCATACCTCCTTTTATACAAGGGGAGAATTTCTGATAGAAGAACCTTCGAAAACAAATACAAGGTTGGATCAAAATTCAACTCAACCAGATTCCCTTCCCAACATATTGGGGATTACAAATAATAGAGGCTGAGAGGGTTACAAATATTAATGTTGGAGGAAATTGGAGTGACAAAATTTTGAGGAGATCTCTAGTCTGGCTAAAGAAATGGTGGACACTAGAGGTAAATGTTGTAATCCTTGAATAACCTACAATAAAAAAACAATATTCCATGGCAATGAAAAGAAGGGGGTTAAGGGGTTAATAGGTCTTACCCTCTTAAAATAAATATTCGACAAGTCACCTATTCTCAAAATAAGAATCCGTACAACTATTTAGCACCTTACACTTCTAGCTTTGGTCACAAATAGAAATATACATATATAGAGGAAAGCGTATGAATGATTCAAGTCTACATATGTATACATATGTAGGTATATATACTTATGGGAGATAGTTTGTATATATAAATATACATATATATGTATGTATATATATAAGAGAATAACTTGCACCACAGAGTGACAGTCTTCATCTTTTTTGCGGGCTATGGACTGGAAAATTCTTCATTTGGAGAGGAGGTTTCTATCATTGTAGCAGCGCGTAAAATATCTCAAGGTAAAACTGATATAAGCTACTTGAGCTCAATTTTTATAGTCCATAGACCAAGAGGTAAGGAAAGAGCTCACACCATTGAAACTAAGAAAGAAAGTTGCTCAATTTTCCAAGAAAACTATTGATTCTCAAAGGAAATCATTTAGGAGATACTGAATATGGGGAGAGTGGGACAATCCCTATCTGATATTTGCTCTAGAGTATGAAGCTGCACAGATTGAAGTATTTGGGCTAATGTTTTTTTAGGGCCACATTTATAGAGGCCAGAAACTAGTTCATTGAATTCCCTCATCTGGTATAGCTATGGCTAAGGTTGAGTTGGAGTATCCAAAGGGACACATATCAAGAAGTGTTTATGTTGTTTTCAAACTGGTTAACGTAGTAGACACAACCCCTGATTTTCTCAAAGGACTTCTATCTAGTTTGGGTTTGGCTATCTGGATTACAACCCCATAAATAATTCCTAAAAACACTATTGTTGTAGTCAATGGTCAGCTTCTTTATGCAGTGGTCTAGGTAAGAACAAAATCATCTGTAGATACTGCTATAGAAGGTGTTAAAAAGCCTATTTTTGAAAGCAACCAACATATGTTATTGCAACAAATTTAGTTATTACTCTACAATTGAAGTGGGGGGGGGGGGTTGATCTTGATGTGTTGGGAACATTTTGTGGTTCAGATCTTCAAAATTGTAGTTATATCAATCCCTTAGAAAATAGGGAATGCCCTTTTTTTGTGCGTGGAGATTACATAATGATGGAATCTAGAACAAGACTGGTTCATACTGCCCCAAAACATTGTATAACCATTTGATATCAGAATTTGTCTAAGATAACATATAGTCTGATCCATCGTAAAATGCCATAATAAATCATAGAAAGATCAGTGATTAAGAACCCAATTTTATGTAAAGTCTATAGCCTTATATGCCTACTTGGTTCCTAGACCTCAAGTGGCACCCAAACCCACTGCAAGACCAAATCTTGATCTTCCAACTTTTGCCAAAGGTGACTTCTTCCTTGGTGTAGGAGAACCTTTTCAAGGCTCCCACCATATCAAATTTTCCTAGGATGAACTTCTTCTAAGAAGTATGTAGATAGAATAAGAGTTTCTAACTCATTTGGTGTGTTTTTCTCTAGTTCTATCTCTTGGTCTAGGTGATTGGCAATGTATTGTCATTTTGTGATTTTTTGCTTTTTAGGTGCATAGGTTGTTCCCAAAATATTGGAATGGTGTATTGGGGAAATTTTGAAGCCTAAGAATTCTTTGGAAGACCCAACAATGGTCTTGGTGAAGGAATTCCAAAAAAAACAAGAAAGAAAAAACAAGAATTGCTAAATTGCTAGCAACTTGTGTAAAAGTGTTGAGAAACTTTTGTTAGAAAGCAAGTTAACTTGTTTAAGTAGAAAAAAATTCCCTAACTCAACCCATACACCAATGAGGAGCCTATTTAAGGTTTGTGGAACATTAACCAAGGGTTGGTAATCATTTCCTTGTACGACATAGTGCTGTTATAACAAACTGTGCATGATTTTACATTAGAAAATACTATTTTTGTCTTATTTGGAAGAAATTTGCAATATGGTTATCATAATTATGGATTGAGATAGTTTGTACATAGTGATTTTTTCATTTTATTGGCATTAGATTACTTTAGTTTCAGTGCATTAGTGTTTTGTTTCCAACTTTCAAGTTTTGTTTGTAAATTCCTAGTTTTGAGGTGTGCAAATGGAAAATGGGTTGTAATTCTTGTTTCCACCATGGGAAAATCTTGGTCCTTTGGATTCTAAAACTAAAGACCCTAACTTGTAAGATTATGCAAGCAAGTATAGGTGATCATTTTACAAAGCCCTAGGCGAGCTAGGTGATGCTCGATTAGGAGCAAGCAACAAAGAATTTGTTCTCATGAGCAATGGGAGTAAGATCAAGACTTGAACTTTGGGGAGGATGATGGGGAGTATGTAATGGTGTTGTGTGAAATAGGAGAAGTTTGTGTGAGTTGTGGAAGGCATTCAAAACAAGAGAACATCAGGAAGTCCTTCAAAACCCTCCTAAACTCTTATTTTTACAAAATCTATTGTACGACCTTTTTGGAGCCCAAGACCCTAATAATCTTGTAGAAGGTATCTAGGGGAGAAAATTTCCTTATTACCAAAGATTTTTAATCCTTAAGGGTAAAAAGTTATAAGCCCTACAAATCTGGGTGGAGGCCTAATTTGGGGCTCTTTTAGTAGCCTTTTTGTGAAGAAACTACTAAATTAGGTATTAACCCATCATTGCCATAAGTTTGATTTTTTTGAGTGTGTTCCAATATCACTTATGAAATCATAGAAACCTTGTTTGTACTAGGGAGTGCTATGGTACCCTAGTAGACCTCTAGAACCTTTGGAGGGATAGTGTTCCTAGAAGAGCAAGGGGGTAATGCTACAAGTTTGGATCAGTTAACTTGGTGAGGAGGTTAGGCAAGGTCAGGGGTTTTGCTAAGTAGAAAGAGATCCTATAGACCACATAGGCATAGAGAAAACACCAATATCCTATTGTTGGATGAGAGGCATAGACTAGCTAGTCTATCCTAGCCTGCCACATCATTCCTTCTCAAGTGGATTACACTTCCCTAAGGCTACTCCCTAAGACCAAATTCTTGCTTTAGGGAAACTTGCTCTCAATTTGGCCAAATTTTTCCAATTTGGAGAACATACAGACACATACATGCATACATATGTAGATATGTACATATTTGTATATATGTTTAAACACATATATAACATATGTGTTTATATTCAAGCAAATCCAATTGGCAGCTATAAAGCTAAATCACACAACATTTTCCAACATTATTGATGCTTGTGCCAAAAAAAGAGCTTTGAAATAAGCTATAGACATGCATTAAAGCATAAAGAATTTTTGTTAGATGTTTTAGTCACAATTGCGATGGTAGAGATGTTTTAAAAATGGAAGCATAGACAAGACATGTGAATTTTTTGATAGAATTCACAAAGAAAGTGTGGTCATTACATGCCATGATTGCCAGAAATGCATCAAAATAGATCTTATGAGATTATATATGTGTTATAGTTGTGATTTTCCTAGTAGACATGCATGCAAAATTAACAACCCCATGGACAATTCTTGGAAACACTGCTATTGCAGTCAATAGTCAACTTCTTTATGCAGTGGTCCAAGTAAAATGAAAAAAGGTTTTCTATTTCATTGTTTGGTTTTCATGAAGCACGTGAAGGAGATGAAGCATGTGATTTTGTTTTTCTTGAAGTTTAGCATTTGTCAAAGTAATTATCTGACTCACATATACATACCTATGTATGTATACATATGCATATATGTATATGCATACATATATACACACAGATATGTATATAGATTAGTTGAGTATATTTGATACCTTTGATTAGAGTAAGCTTGTTAAAGACACTTGCTATACTACCGATTTGCATTTGTATACATATATAAGTATATATACTAATGGGAGATAGTTTGTATATATATATACAAAACATACATCCATATATACATATATGGAAATATACATTTAAACATATATATCTACATATATACAATTATATATATAAATATAAATATACATTTATACATATATACATATATAAATCTCTATACATACACACATATGTATGTATATATATATATATATATATATATATATATATATATATGTATATGCATATGTATATATCTATATGTACATATGTACATATACATATGTACATATTATACATATACATATATGTATAGATATACAAATATACATACATATATGTATATATATATATACATATATACATATACATATACATATCTATATATATACATATGTGTGTGTGTGTGTGTAAATTTGGTTTCTAATCTCGACTTGGTCAACACTGTTAATTTAAGGCTGCTTCTTCTAGCCTTGCACTTTCTTCTTTGTGGGTTTTTCTTAAACACAACTCTACATCCATCACCAATTTCAAGTGATTTGGAAATGCATCTATTTGCTGCAAAAAATAAGAACCATTTCTTGTTTTATTTTTTGATAGGTCTTGCTCAACTCTTTTATTTGGAGAGAAGGTTTCTATCATGGCAGCAACGCATAAAACATCTCAAGGTATATATATATATATATATATATATATATATATATATATATATATATATATATATATATATATATATATATATATATATATATATATATATATATATATATATATATATATATATATATATATATATATATATATATATATATATATATATATATATATATATATATATATATATATATATATATATATATATATATATATATATATATATATATATATATATATATATATATATATATATATATGCATTCATACATATATACATACATACATATGTAGATATGTACATATAAGTATAATTGATTAAACACATATATAACATGTGTGTTTATATTCAAGAAAATGCAATTGGCTGGTATAAAGTAAATCACACAACCCTTGCCAGCATTATTGCTGCCTGAGCCAAAACAAGAGCTTTGGAATAAGCTATGGACATGCATTAAAGCATTAAGAATTTTTGTTAGATGTTGTAGTCACAATTACCATGGTAGACATGTTTAAAAAATGGAAGCATATATGGACAAGGCATGTGAATTTTTTGATAGTATTCACAAACAAAGTGTGGTCATGGCATGCCATGATTGCCAAAAATGCATCAAAATAGATTTGATTAGATTATATATATGTTTAAGTTGTGATTGTCCTAGTAGACATGCATGTAAAATTAACAATATCAGATTTCCACAATCCATTTGTAATGCAAGTTGTTTTGGATTTGATTGTGTGTGTTTTCTAGCATCATCCTTTTATATCACTCTTTGTAATCCATCATTAGGATGACAGAGTGCAGGATGCATGCAAAATGTCAAATCATAGGCAAGGCATGTGAACTATTTTATAGAATGCCTCAAAGAAATGTGGTATCTTTGTAAACATAGCTTTCTATACATATAATGTTGGTATCGATTTCATGATGTATTTTAGAAATTTCAATTTTACAATTGGAGGATTTGACAACCATCTCATAAAGTGGGTGTTGCTAGTGTTCTCACATATTTGTCAATAGGCATGGTATCTAGATGGTGACTCAGAAGAATTTTTCTACATTTCAGTCTTGGTGTTTGAGTTGACCTTTAAGGGTTTACATAGATTTTTTTTGTATGGGTTTACATCACTATTCTACAATCATATGGTGTTCTTCATATTGATCCATAAACACACATTTCTACTTTCATTGATATGCCTACGTTTACTAGTTTGAAAATCATTACTCTGAACTCTTTAAGAATGACAAAGCCAACTTTCCTTCAGATCAAGGGTAAGTATCCTTTTGGTGATAGTGTCATGATCTTCATATATTTGACTATAATAAGGAATTCTATGTTCCTTTTTTACTCATCTATTCACCTAGAATGATAGAACATCATTTTCAATATTCTCCACAGTGTATATGACCTTGGGAACCCAAGGACCAAAAAGAACAAAAAAAATGAAGAAACTCTAGCTAGAGAAAAAATGTCATCCTTCTACTTTTAAAATTCTCCATCTATTCATTTTGAAGGGAAATGTTTCCATTTCATTGCCTTTTTACTCTTTCTAAGCTTTAAAGTTTAAGCCCAGTAGACATAAACATAAATATGGTTTCAACATTTGTAGAAGTGCATTCATATGTTGTCTTCAAACTATGAAAATCTGTATGTTTCCACCACAACATTTTTAATCCTTGGATCTAACGTTCACTTTGATTTCATTGGTATCAATGTGGGTTGAAATATATCCCATCCATTAATCATTTTTCCAAACATTCTTTTTTTTTTATCCCACATTAAAATTCATAATAACAATCTTTTCATCCATTCAATGATAGCAATTATTGTGATGTCACTAATACCAAGTGTGAAATAGATTATTATCCTCAAATTTTCATGTAGACACCAAATAGGGACAAAATATATATCTTCTATTTTTGAATCACCATCTCTTATCAACAATAGATATTAGTTACTAGGTGAGTAAAGAAGAAAACCTGAGAGGTGAAGTGCAGAGAATATAGTAGTAGATTTGTGCTGGATGACAAATCACAACATGTAGACATCATAACAATAGCTAAATTCCATCAAAAGAAAAAAAAATTTCAGTCTCTTTCTGAGCCTAGTATAGGTCAAAAGTTTGTAAAACATTCTTGCAGTATATTAGGCAATTTAGGTATAGAAAGGATGTCACCCTAGAATCCATTTCATATATCCTCTTTGACTGGCATTTTTGTGTATTCTAACACAAAAAATATAGCTAGGAGTGTGATATCATAAAAAAATGCATCAAAATTTGTAAACTCTATCAATTTGCAAAAGGAAATGAGCCAAAAGATTATATCTAGTAACAATTCACAATTAAAAGAATTTGAGGAATCTAAATCCACATCTATAAAAGGAGAGTTATTTGATTCTTGGCCACCTACAATACATACTTTCAACACTTGAAATATAAAGATAAACCATAAAGCAATGGTAGAGAGAAATATACTATTCTCAATTCCATCAATAACTTGCCTACTTCCATTAATAATTTTTTAATGAAGGGTCTCAAACATATTTGTATACTATAAGTATATGATTATATGGAGAAGATTGTTTGTTCTTAGGAAGTGGAAAATAATAACCTGTACTTAAGTCCAAGCCATCATCTTTGCCATAGGAAGAAAAGGAAATGGAATCCATCCCAAAGATAACAAATAGTATATTTAGTATCATATTATCAAGAACTTGATTTCACCTAAAAATACTACTTCAAAATGTATAATGTCTTTGCTGACAAAGTTGAAATAGGTCACAAAATATGAAGATTCCCAAGAAACTTTATTTGGAGTTGAATGGAAACATCACAAAAAAATTGTCACTTAATTTTAGATTAGGACTCAGTAGCCCTGCATAGGCTTCAAGATAAATGTCATTTGTAAAAACATCTTTAAAAATGTCACCATTAGAGTCAAATTGGGACAAGTTCCTAGCTTTGCTACATCACCTGATCCATTTACTCAAGGTGCTAACTTGGAGAAAGAAATAGTTTCAAATTTCAAGCATCATTTCATTACATTGCAAGATTCTTTGAAGAGATGTGATGAATCAAATCAATACTATTCCTAAGGATTCTAGAATCCATCTACAATAGATCGAAGTGTCATTGCAATTAAGCTAGAAAATAAAGCAATAAAGCTCTCCTTGGAGGAGGTTAAGGAATTTTATAGGATGAACACACTCAATATATTCAAAAAGCCCTCTATAAATATTGCAAATTATGTTGGAGATGCATTGATTCTAAAATTACTTCTACCCAATTCTTCCTAACTAAAATAATTTGAAAAGTATCCATGGAAGCATATTATTGACTTACCTCAGACAAGCTTCACCCTCAGAGCCAATTCAACAGTATGTGAACCAAAAATAGAGAAGCTGTGGGATGAGAAAAATATATTAAATAGGGTTGAAAACAAGAACACGAGGATATTTTTACTCTTCACGATGGTCCCCCTTATGCCACTGGAGATTTTCATATTGGGTAGGCCTTGAACAAGATACTAAAAGATTTTATCAATAGATATAAGCTGCTTGAAGGGTATAAGGTGCTCCAACTCCTTGGCTCCTATAGCTCCTACACTCTTTGAAAACCAAATTGAATGCTTGTGCAACTCCCATGCTCGCTTTGTGAAACATAACAATGAAATAGGAAACCCCTTTTCATTTTAACATATTAAGCTCGTGTTGGTCAAAATTTTGACAACACTTAGTGTTGGTTGAAATTTTGACCAACACAAGCATGGATTTGAAAAAAAAAGATATTTTTCCTTCCATATTCCAACCAATCTAAAACATTTTAATAGTTGGTCAAAATTTTTGGTCAAAAAATGAGGTCAAATGTACTAGTGTATGGAACTGAGGCTAATCTTCCATTACCTTTGGAATTGGCTATGATCAAACTTAGGGTAGTAATTGAAAATGATATCTTTAAAGATGGCTTAGAAAAGAGAATTTTGTACTTGAGCAAGCTTGAAGAGGAAAGAGAGGAAATCGTGGATCACATCACTCAACACCAGTTGCGAGTGAAGAGTTTGTTTGATAAGAGGACGAGACCACAAAAATTCATGGTAGGAGATAGTGTGTTATTGTGGGATAAGCGAAGAGCTCCAAAGGGTATGCATAAAAGGTTTGATACCTTGTGGAAAGGCCCATTCATAATCCACCAAGAATTTGAGAATAATTCATTCAAATTGGCTAATCAAGATGGTGAAGTGCTACCTCTGACCTACAATGGTCGGGATCTGAAACTTTATCAAATTTCAAACTAAAAATAGGTAACCCCTGTATTGTATTATAGTTACATTTTTTCCCTTTCCATGTTTTCCTAGTTATTTTTTCTTTCTTTCTTTCTTTTGCTTCTTTTTTTTTTTCCCACTTTAGCTTTTTTTTGTAGCCACCTTTATTTTTGTGAAACTAGAGATCTTGGATTCCTTGCTTGGGTATAGCTTACCCAAGTCACCAGTCAAAGCCAACTATTGCCTCACTTTTCACCCTTTGACCATTTTGCAAAAGTGGAAAATTTTGTGTCTCAGTCAAGCCTAGGTATGTTTGAGTCTAGTTTTAAGTCCCCTTAGGTAGAAAGTGTCTTTATCAGGTTTTTCATATTTTCCTTCCCCCACATTTCATAGTCGAGTTGTTTTCCTTTATGTTGTGAGCCTTATGATTAGTTTAGTACCTAAGTTGATGGAGATTCTTGCAAAATGAAAAAATTATTCACAATGCAGAGCTTGCTCACGGTTTATCATATTTGCAATGAAAAGAAGAAGCTTGTGGAAAATTGAGCTTCGCCTTCTCCTCATTGGGTTTTTGACTCATGAAGGCGATTTTACGCAAAGAGAAATAAATGATTCTTATAGATCCATGTAATAAGATAATGGGATATCTTATGGAAAATTCTTATTTCTAGTTTGATATACTACCTTGGGAAACATTCAGAATTCATCACAATGCTTAGAATCATCCTAAGCAAAAAACTCAAAACTAACTTCTCCTCAGCAGGTTTTCAACCCATGAAATCCATTTTCTGCCAAAGGCAATTGTAAAGGAAAAGAAGCAAGGAAGTGGGTCACTTTCAACTTTCGCAGTCCTTTTAAACTTCTCTGAAACCGAAGGAAATATTCACTCGAAGTATAAAGCTTAAAAGAAAGCCTGGCCAAAGAATTTAAAATTGTCTTCTCCTTGGCCAATTTTCAACCCATGAGGATGATTTTTTGCATTTAAAAGGAAATTAACTTTGTAAGTGGATTGGACCCACAAATTGTACATAAAACATCTTAAGATGATAGTGGAAACAATCTAATCATTGCGGGAAAGGTATATTGAGTAGAATTTGACTTGGCAGATATTTCCTTATGGGGTACTTTGTTCATAATTTTCGTAAACTTAAAGGGAAATAGAAAAGTAAGTATGAAAGAATGGAAAGTTATTGTTGGGCCAATAGAAATAGTGAAAAGACATCAAAATATCCATTAGAGCTCCCGCATTTACTATTTCAATGTATTCATCCTTTAATTGATTCATGTGGTGGAAATCATAAAGATCAATGGGTGAATTGAAGCTCCTATATAGATGGAAATATAACAGTTATTCAAACTACCGCTTTTCCTTGAACTATTATTTTGTAAAATCGCACAAATTTTTCAAATAGCCTATAATTGTGAATTCAATATCCTATTCTTTTTCTAGATTCAAAGTTTTAACTCATTTCATTTTCAGAAAGAATGGTAGCCAAGTTTGTGGGTTTTGATGGGCTAAATGGAATCAAGTCCACATTGTATAATTTCATGAATACTTCACTTCATTTTTATGATATGCAAGATTTTCAAAAGAGGTTGAAATCCAAGCTAATTCATCCCATAACTAAGAAGCTTTGAGGATGTGGATTACTGGAACCAGCTAGTTTCTTGGTGGCAGTCCAGGCTCCAGAATTGATTTATGAATGCATAAATCATTATAATCTAGATAATTGATAGATTGTGTTACCAGATGATACGGTATTGATCTCCATTAATAGGCATACTATGGTAAATTGCCTCTGAGTTCTAGAATACAAGGAGTTTTCAGATTTGATAGTGGGAGGAGTAGTTTTTGAGTTCTTTGCAAAGAAGACGATCTAGAGGAAGGATATTATGCAATCTTGGTTTCAAAAGCCATGGAGTGCCAAGAGTAAGTTTCCTAAAACTTTATTTGGTACTAATCTCAAACCCAAGATTATAGACATTCTAGTTCTACTACATAGACTGAAAGGTGAGGTAGAAGCTCTAAATTTCATTGAAAAATATTTCTTTTTGGTACAAGTTATTTGTTTAGATATGCAGTATATAGACTGGACTCATGAGGTAAGTGAAAATATTTCCAACGCTCTCAGTGTCATGAAGTTCTACAACACCTTCTATATGTCTTCCTTTTTGATTTACATGCTAGCATCTCTATAGTTATGGCTAGGCCTAGCACGGATATAAACCTTTCTCGATGATGTGAAGTGTTATTAGTTCTATCCATGTTTAAAATTGAAAAATAGTTATGTGAAGTATGTCAAAGTTAATTTTGCATTCACTATGAGAATTTTTAGGGAGCTCTAGGGATGCCTGGAAAGGAGATTTAGCCCAGAAGTAATGGTGGCTATTAGCCTGTTTGAAAGTTATTTTATCCATTTCTCATCATTCTTATATTTTCACCTTGTAGCTTTCAATGGATTCCCCTTGAAGCTACCTAGATATCTGAGTGACATGATCATGTTGATAGATATCATGAGGCAGACAATCTAAGTGAACGAGCTAAGTGAGAGCTTGAAGAAGAAGGAATATGAGTTCCCTATGAAAGTGGGAATTTTTAATTGTGAGTCCTGATATGATGCAAAGAATATTCTTAAAGTTTTTGAGATGTGGTACAAATTGAAGATGTATGAGGTCCTGAGACCTATGTTTGATCCAAATGGATATGCTAGGGAGGTGTTATATATTGGAAGTGTGATCAAACACATTACCACTGTTGAGGATTATTGGGTGGATTGTAGAGATAAATTTGAAAGTCAAGATCGTTCTTTTTCCAGGTTCATAGTGGAGCAAATAAAAACATACAATATCAATTTTGATGTTGAAGGACTGGAGGATCATGGTCAACATATGTATAGTAATACATATTTGACCAAGTTAAGAAACACTCCTATGAGTTTGGAGCCTAACGAGGATGCTGAGGAAGACTTGGATATCATAATGGCCCAAATCATCAAAACAACTAGAAAGTGGTTTGAATGGACTACTGCAAGGAGGAGTAGAAGTAAAAGCATGTTAGCTCAAGCTTCTCCAATAGCTGCAACTCCTTCCTCCTCTCAAGGTGGCACAATAGGTGTAACCTTGGCCATTACTCAAGAACCAGCTCAACCATTAGGGGGAGGTGACCAACCTCCAAAAAAGAACATTCCCATGGCTAAGACTTGTCATGATGGCTCCATCCTAGTTATTGGAACCCAATCTGAGGTCAAGAAGAAGAAGATGAAGGAGCCAAAAGATAGTACTATCACCCCAGCTTCCTCCCCTCATGTCACTCTAGTTCCCTCACCTCATCATAGTCTATTTCTACAAGTAAGTGCTACACTTCTACAACCAAATAGCTCCTAAGTATAGATTGTAGATTTGGTAGATGGAAAGAGTAGTAGTAGTGAATCTACTAAATTAGATGAGGAAACTAAGAAAGCTTTAGAGCTAAAGAAAGGCTAGAGCTCTTCCAAGCTCATTTCTCAAACCCCAAAGAATCCCTTCTGTTTGATTGCGATGGAAATCATTCGATTCAGGAAGAAGATGTTTAGCATCTAGACTCTCTTGGGATAGCCTCTAAGGTGATAGACATAGATTCCTAGTTGGAGGACACTTTGGAGAAGAAGAGGAAGAGGAAGGATGAAGGTGCTCCAAATAAGGATGCCTTATCTCTTGCAGTTTACTCTGGGTTTGCTTTAAGTAAGGTCAAGAAGTAAAAGACCTTGTCTATCGTTGGACAAGATCCTAAAATTGGTCACTTGACAATGGAGATTGAGAAGCCCACCAAGTATGGACGAATGGAAGATATGACTGCAGATGATTTGACTTTGCACTTAATGGTTCACGAACTTAACCAATTGTTCAGAAATGACTTCTTGCCTGAGTTAGATCCTATTTAGGCCTATCTCAGTTTTACCTCTCCTATTCTCAAGTGAAGAACACGCCCCATATAATTTTTAGGAACAAAAAATAATTCATTGCAAATCCATAATAGGGAGCTGTACCTATTAATTCAAAGAAAAGTTAGCCTTTAGAAGCAACTTTTCAACTATTAGTAATCATATATTGTTCATAGTTTGGGCATTTATGAGTCAACAATCAAAATGAACAAATCTATTTACCAATAGAGTTGACAAATATTGTATGTAGGAATCAAAGAAAATTATGATCTAACTTGGTTATAGGTCTCTTCTTGAAGGAGAGGAACATTAATCATATATGATTTTCCAACATACTATGTTGTTTGATGAGGTCATGTGTAGGGTTTAAAAAATGTTACAAAAGATATGTTAGATATTTTCAAGAAGAAAATAACTTGAAGAAGGTTTATCCTTGAAAGATTATATTTTTCTTCCTAAATGGTGACTACATATTGGGGCTTAAGATGTAAAGAATATTGGGTTTGAAGGAGATAAGTTATCAAATCTGGATATTTTGATATGTGTTAAATTTATGTAAAGACTTTAAAGATGGAATACAAGTCAATGATTGAGACAATTCAAGGTAAACTAACTACCTTGGAGGGAACTTTTTTTAATATATTTGGTTATTACCATTCACTTATTAAGACTTCATTATAGCTAGTTTGATGTATTTTATATGTTTATTTATCAAATTACTAGCAAGGTTTCATAGTGATGTGATCAATTACAAAAAAAATTCTTTGGTTTGGTAAGGAAGAAGCTAAAAAAAATAGGTAGTGAAGTGGGATGATATTTTTATCTCCAAATCAACTATTTATGTGGGATCTAGATGGTGCAAATCAGTTGTTAGAGCTCTTCAAGAGAAATTAATATGGAGATCATGTGAGGAAATCAATAAACTATGGATCCAAACTATTCTAAAAAAGTACATATTTAGGGAAATTAAATGTTTTCAAATGATATAATTACCTTTCTGCTACACTCAAGCATTTGTAACCCTAACCTTGTCTCCCAATGAGGACATGATTAAAGTAGTTGGATATGTGCATGATGTTGATTTGAGTTTGTTTGAAGTGAAGAACTTGTAATGGAAGAATCATTATTTTGTCAATAATGTCAAACCTACTAGCTACTGGTGAGACAATTGCTTTTTGGTCTTAAAGTTATCATTTAGTTGATTGATGAAGAGGATTTGAAAAGAGAAGATATCAATAACTATTTTGTTTTCTTGTGTGTGAGAACCTAAGGAAGACAAGAAGGGATCTAGGGTATTGCTTCATTCAGTGGCCAAACAAAAGTGATTGCAATCGACATGCAATGCAAGAAGGCTTAACAGTATAAATGTTAAAGGGTGAACAAGCTATCAAAGGTGAAGTGTGTGAAATACCAAGTAGAGTGGAGGATTGAAATAGAGATCTATAATCTGCAAGTGATTTTT
>CM053784.1:697924573-697995045 GCA_028749045.1 Cupressus sempervirens
GACCCCTTGGAAGGAGAAGAAAGCAGATCTAAGGCACAACTCAACCAAACTTTCAATCTCTACATTGGTCTTATGCTTCACAATTTCAATTGAATTGGAAACTGGGACCCTTGTGAAGAGAGAGACAACATCGAAACTCACCAAGACATCATTACTACCAAGATGAGATCCTTGACAAATTCAATAAAGTGGGTTGAGTCTTTGACAAAGGAATCAAATTTTCTAACCAAGGGTGAGATTAGTTTGGCAAGATGGGCAGCTAGAGGGTACATGGGGGAGACTTGTACATACACTCCTCCCACCACCATCTTAGCCAAAAATTGGGCATTCTTAAGACCCTTGCATTGAGAGCCTATAGAATTTTTGATAATGATTAACTAAGCCTTGAGCTCGACCACCTTTGTTAAGTCTTTGGCCTCAATAGATATTCTCCCAGACAAATATCTAGGGTTTTTAACCAAGCTAAGTCCTTCCACCATTCCCTCTTTGTCCCCAAACCTTCTCTACCCCCTTGTGTGTTGAATGCCTCTCTCCCCTTTGTGGAAGGCCTTTCCCAAAAAATCTCCAAGATTTTGACCAAGAAAGGTCTGAGTGTAGCCTTCAAACCCCTCTCCAAGCTTAGAGACCATGTTCCACCCATCAAGGAATCTAGAGATGCTTTTTCTAACTTAGGGGTCTACAAAGTGGTTTGCTCCTATGGAACACCTTATATTGTGGAACGGGTTGCTCATTCAACACTCGGATCAAAGAGTACATTGATGACATTAGACATGATAGAGTGTGCAACTCAGCATTAGTTGAGCATTCCTTCTCAACCAAGCATCACATTTTCTTGGAAGACACAAAGGTCCTTGTCAATAAGGACAACTACTTCAAAAGGAAACTCAAAGAAGCTATCAAGATTTACAACCACCGATCAATATTAATCGTGATGATGGCTAGATCCTTAACTGATGGGGACACAACCCAAGAACAAAATGGGCACAACAGAAAGGGGAAATTGTGTTAACTAAAAAATAAGCTACTACATTCAGTATAGAGAAAATAAACTTCAAAACCTACCCTAAGGGCTTACAATAGCATAAATCTGGAGATAATTTCTCCTTTCAGTACCTCCTCTCAAACTCCACTCCGAACTGCCTTTTACAATGCCAAAAATCTCCTTAAATAGACCCTGGAGGATTAAGGACTAAGAGTACATTCTAGAAAGTGTTAGTAGGCATCCACTGACCAAATAGAAGGTTCCAGAAGCTGCGTTGGAAGTCAGTGCAAATCTAGAAGAATCCAGAAATGGTACCCGAACTTCCAGGAGGCATAACTTTTGAACTGTAGTTCTGATTGACGAACCGTTTACATTTTTTAAACGCTCTCGAAGCGCTCTATAGCCCTATGGACCAGCTTCACTCATCCCCCATTTTTTGGCCCTTTTCAAGGTCATTTAATGCCCCTAACCTGACTTTGAAGCATTCTTAGGAGGTCTCCAAAACCTGATAAATTGCAATAACTTTCAAACCGTGGGGCCTTTTGACCTGATTCTTTTTTTGGAATTCTCTAAATCACATTTATATTCATCTAGCCAATTCAAACCTTCTAGGTCACCAAAATGATGGCCAAATTGCATGCTCCTATTTTTTTGGGATTTTCTAGCACACTGATAGTTGAACTGTGAGAGTTGGAACCTTTATTTGACCCAAATGGGTATCCAAAAATGTAAAGACATGAAATAGAAACTAAGTCTAAGTACATTTTTTTGGGTGACATAGGATTGCCCTTATACCTCTGGATGCTCCTACATTAGACACCTAGGGTAGATTGAAAAGTGACCCTATGACTTTATGGATGGTAGAGGAAATCCCAAATGGGAAACCTCAACTGTTGAAATCCAAGTTGAGTCCTCGATCGACCGTCCTTTCCATTTGACCAAATACTCTTCATACTGCCTATTTCTAGTACTCCTACCCACACGATGATCTTGAATGTCTTCTATCTCCTCCTTCTTAGAAGCAAGAATTGGACAAGGCTCTAACACCAGCTCCTCATTTGCACCATCATCATGATACTCTGTTAAATCTGCAATGTTGAAAATGGGAGAAATGTGAATACCATCTGGAAGCTCCACCTCATATGCATTTCATGAGTCATGTTTCTTCAAAACTTTGCAGGGGCCAAATTTCTTCATTTTCAACTTGTTGTAAGTACCAACTAGAAATCTTTCTTTTTGTAAGTGCACCATGACTAGATCCCCTACTTGGAATTCCTTATGTCTTTTCCTTTGATCAGCCCTAGCTTTATACTCTTGATTCATCTTGGTAATGTGTGCTTGAACCTCCTTATGTAGACGCTTAATATGTTCAGCAAATTCCTCAGCTTCAACACTTGTCCTCTCCCCTTATTCTATCTTCCTCAATTCTGGTGCAGTCCTTGGGCTATTCCCATATACAATTTGGAATGGTGATTTTCCATTACTCCTATTTATAGAGTTATTATAAGCAAACTCTGTCTGTGGTAGAATCAAATCCCATCCCTTGGGCTTATCCCCAACTAAACATCTCAGCAAATTTCCCAGACTTCTGTTTACCACTTCTGTTTGGCCATCAGTTTGTGGGTGATGCATGGAACTAAATTTCAAATTTGTTCTCAACTTTTTCCACAATGTCCTCCAAAAATACCCCACAAATTTAGTATCTCTGTCAGAAACTATACTCCTTGGAAGACCATGTAGTCTTACCACCTCTTTGAAAAAAAAGTCCACAATATGGACAACATCATGAGTTTTGTGGCATGGAATGAAATGTGCCATTTTGGAGAACCTATCAACCACCACAAATATTGAGTCATTACCCCTTTGTGTCCTTGGCAATCCAAGAACAAAATCCATACTTATGTCCTCCCATGGCCTTGATGGAATAGGCAATGGCTGATATAGGCCAGTATTGTGACTAAACCCCTTGGCAACTTGACAAACTTGGCAACTCTATACAAACTTCTTCACATCCTGTGAAATTTGAGGCCAAAAATAATGTTCTCTAAGAATGACAATGGTCTTATCTCGACCAAAATGTCCTGCCATCCCTCCACTATGTTTCTCCTTAATCAAATTTTCCCTCATGGAAATCCTTGGAATGCACAATTGACTACCCTTGAACAACATGCCATCCTGAATCAAATAGTCTAACCACTTGGTTCTATCTACAGCAACAGGTTCTTTACAAGCTTTCCATGCTTCAGCAAAATCAGGATCCTTGAGGTACAAATTTTTGAGTTCATCAAACCCAACTACTTCAACCTGCATTACTGTAAGCAACAACTGTCTCCTACTTAGTGCATCTGCAACCCTGTTAGATTTTCCACTTCTATGCTTCAACACAAAGATATAACTCTGCAAGAACTCTACCCACTTCATATGCCTCTGATTCAATTTACCTTGGCTATTTAGGTATTGTAATGCCTGATGATCAGTATACAAAAAAAATTCCTTTGGCAATAAATAATGCCTCCATTTCTTTAAGGCCTTAACTATTGCATAGAACTCTTGATCATAAACAGAATACTTCTTCTTTGCATCATTCAATTTTTCACTAAAATATGCAATAGGCTTACCTTCTTGGCTTAATACAGCCCCAATAGCGCTGCCACTGGCATCACAATCCACCTAGAAACCTTTCTAAAATTTGGAAGTGCCAACACAGGCTGTTCTATTGCCTTCTTCTTCAGCAATTCAAAACTTCTCACAGCTGCTGCAGTCCATTTGAACTCTTTTCTATCCCCTCTTATTGTATCAGTTAGGGGTGCACATATGCCACTGAAATTCTTAATAAACTTCCTGTAAAAACTAACCAGACCATGAAATGATCTTACCTCAGTAGCAGACCTTGGAGTAGGCCATTCCAAGATGGCTTTTACCTTCTCTAGATCCATTTTGAGACCTTCAGGTGCTATAACAAACCCCAAATACACTAACTCCCTTTTTGTAAAGATACATTTCTTCAGATTAATTAATAGTTTCTCTTCCCTTAGCCTTTCAAGGACACTACGAATATGCAGTCAATGTTCTTCCAAAATCTTGCTGAAAATTAAAATATCATCCAAATAGACAATAACAAATTTTCCCAAGAACTTCTTAAGTACCTCATTCATGAGCCGCATGAAGGTGCTCGGGGCGTTCGTCAATCCAAAGGGCATGACTAACCACTCATAAAGACCCTCCTTGGTCTTGAAGGCTATTTTCCACTCATCTCCTTCTCGAATCTGTATCTAATGATAACCACTCTTCAGATCTATCTTTGTGAAGTACTGAGCTCCACTCAAGCAATCCATAAGGTCATCCATCCTTGGAAAAGGAAACCGGTACTTGATGGTCATCCTATTTATAGCTCGAGAATCTGTACACATCCTCCACTCTCCATCCTTCTTTGGTGCAAGTACTGCAGGTACTGCACATGGACTCAGGCTCTCTCGAATCAAGCTCTTCCTCAACAGCTCCTGAACCTGTCTATTTAGCTCCTCTGTTTCAGTAGGAGTCATCCTGTGAGCAACCTTGTTAGGCAAACTAGCTCCTGGAATCAAATCTATCTAATGACTAATTTGCCTTATTGGTGGCAATCCATCTGGAACATTATCAGAGATAATATCTCCAAACTCCCCTAGTAAATTTGAAACTTCAAGTGGTATTTCACTACTACCTTCTTTATCTTTCCTAGGAATCAAAGCATAGCACATATACTGATGTTTCATGCCATCTAAAAACTTTCTTCCATCAACAGGACAAATCCTAGCACTGCTACATACCTTTTCACCTTCCTTTTTCGTGGGCTTCAATTTTTGGCGAACTCCATCCTTTGTCAAAGAGTATGTGTTTGCATATCTATCAAACTGCCATGGTGTACCCAACAATAGATGGAAAACATCCATCGAAATAACATCATAGAGAACTTCATCATGGTAACTTCCAATTTTGAATTTTACTAAACATTTTTCACTTACCAAGACCTTATGATCATCTTTTACCCAAGCAATCCGATAGGGCTGGGGATGTTTCTCCCTCTTGAGCTTTAGCTTAGAGACCATTTCTTTTGATACCAAGTTATCAGTGCTACCACCATCAATGATCACGCCACAATATTTATCCTCACACTTGCATTTGGTACGGAACAAACTCCTCCATTGTCCTGGTTCAATCTCACCACTTAGTAGGACTCTTTCATTCATTTACCAAGGTCTCTCCTCTTTCTGCATCCTCTGAATGTGATGATTGTGCATCCTCATCCACATGAGCAACCCTAGCTTGGCCCTCAGCTCTCCTATCTATCCTTCCTTGTCGTTGAGGGCATTCAAAGGCATAATGACCTTCTTCATTGCAATGGAAATAGGTACCACGGAAGCCTCATCTTCCTTGTCCATGTCCTCCACCTCTTCCTCTCTGATTTCCAAAGTCTTGGTCACGGGAGCGGTTGAAACCCTCATTCCTTTGGTTCCTGCTAGTACCCTCATCTTCATTTTTCTTTTGGGTTTCATTGCGGCCTCCAAACGATCTACCACTTCCCCTTCCTCCTTCACTGCACACTCTTTGTCTTCCTTCAAACCTTTTATTTAGCTTCTCTTCAACTCATAGGGCAAACTGGTATGCCTCTTCAACACTGGTCATTCTTACCAGACTTAATTCCTCCTGGATGCTAGGTCGCAACCCACTGATATAATGAGCAACCTTCTCCTTATTTGCTTCTGCATGCCCCGCTCTAATCAAGAGTCAGTAAAATTCTTCTGTATAATCTTGGACTGATCTTCCTGCTTTCTTTAACCCATGTGTCTTCTTAAACAAATCAAGGTCATAGTCCATAGGAATGAACTGCTTCTTCAATTTGTCCACCATGCGATCCCATCTTGTGATCTTCTCCTTTCCTCTTCTATTTCTTTCCAATTGGACCTCTTGCCACCAGATTTTGGCATGGCCTTTCAGTTTGGCCTTTGCAAACTTAACCCTATCTAGGTCCTTGATATCCTCATACTCAAAGTATTCTTCCAGTTCATTGATCCAATTGATCAACTCATCTAGTTTTAGATTTCCTAAAAATACACCCACTTCAATTGTGGGTCTTTTCCCAAACTTAGTAATGGCCCTAAAAAGCCTTTCCTTTGCATGATTCAGAACTTCCCTGTCAAATTCCTCTTCTGGTCCTATTACTTCTTCTTCATTGTCATCCTCACTGTTGTCACCTGCGGCAACATTTTCTCCTCTACAGAGCTCCTCTTGCAATTCTTGTACCTGGCTTTAGAGGGCTCTAACCTCCTCAAGATTAATAGCTCTGGCCCTTTTGCCACACTCTCTTCATGGAGGCATCTTCTAACTCAATCCCACAACCACACAGTCCTGATGCAAACTACCTCACAGTCGGCGCTCTGTCTACACACTCAAGAAAACTAGCTCTTATACCACTTGATGGGGACACAACCCAAGAACAAAATGGACACAACAAAAAGGGGAAATTGTATTAACTGAAAAATAAGCTACTACATTCAGTACAGAGAAAATAAACTTCAAAACCTTCCCTAAGGGCTTACAATAGCATAAATCTAGAGATAATTTCTCCTTTCAGTACCTCCTCTCAAACTCCACTCCGAACTGCCTTTTACAATGCCAGAAATCTCCTTAAATAGACCCCAGAGGGTTAAGGACTACGAGTACATTCTAGAAAGTGTTAGTAGGCATCCACCGACCAAATAGAAGGTTCCAAAAGTTGCGTTAGAAGTCAGTGCAAATCTAGAAGAATCTAGAAATGGTACTCGAACTTTCGGGAGGCATAACTTTTGAACCATAGCTCTGATTGACGAACCGTTTACATTTTCGCAAAGCTCTCAAAGTTCTCTATAGCCCTATGGCTCAGCTTTTCTTGTCTCCCATTTTTTGGCCCTTTTTGAGGTCATTTAATGCCCCTAACCTAACTTTGAAGCATTCTTAGGAGGTCTCCAAAACTCAAAAAACTGCAATAACTTTCAAACCGTGGGGCCTTTTGACCTAATTCTTTTTCTGGAATGCTCTAAATCATATTTACATTCATCTGGCCAATTCACACCTTCTAGGTCACCAAAATGATGGCCAAATTGCATGCTCCTATTTTTTTGAGATTTTCTAGCACACTGATAGTTGAACTGTGAGAGTTGGAACCTTTATTTGACCCAAATGGGTATCCAAAAATGTAAAGACATGAAACAGAAACTAAGTCTAAGTACATTTTTTTGGGTGACACGGGATTGCCCTTATACCTCTGGATGCTCCTGCATCATTAACTTGTCTTGGTAGGCAATGTTGGCCTCATGAGTCAGAGACCAACATCATGAAGGGCAACCTTCCTCTTTCTCCCCTCTCTCCTTCCTACTTGATTGTTCCCCCTTCATCTATTTGATTTCTTGTTGTCTCTTTGTTCTTCTCCCTTTGTGCTTCAGTTAGCTCACACCTCACCTTCCACCTTGTTGGTGGTTTTTGTTCCTTTACAATTCTTCTTTTCTTATTGGTTCTTTCTTGTGTTGTGGCTCTTCTTGATCTTGTATTGGAGTGGTCTTTCTAGGTGTCTAGGTTCAGGTTGATGCTTAGCAATCCCTCTAGCTCCTATAGGTGCACTTGTCACACACCACCTTTTGGTTGTCTTGGGATTGGGTGTTCTTCTAGTGTTTAGGTTTTTCCTGTTTGTTTGATTTCTTTCTTTTTTCATTTCAATCTTTTCATTTCCTCCTTGTTTCTTTGCCTCATCTTGTTCTCTTAATTTTGTTCACAATTCATAGTAAACACACACATATATTGTATGTATACATTTATACATTTATACATACATACATACATGCATGCATGCACTCATGCACAATATAAATACACACACTCACACATAGTATGAAATACACACACACACACACACACACACACACACACACACACACACACACACACACACACACACATATATATATGTACATATATATGTATGTATGTATATGTACATATATATATATATACATACATATATTTATATGTATATATATATATTTTTGTATGTATATATATATATATGTATATATATATATATATATATGTATATATATATATATATATGTATATATATGTGTGTGTATGTATGTATGTGTATATATATATATATATATATATATATATATATGTATATTTACATACATACTTGTGTGTGTGTGTGCGTGTGTGTGTGTGTGTGTGTGTGTGTGATCTTTGTCCATTTCATATCTTTTGCCTATATATATGATATATTCTATTATATTCTTGATATCTTTCATCAATATATAATTTAATGCACAATTTTAGTTATATCATATATTATATGTTCTTATATATTATTGATATTATCACATCTTAATATATAAAAAATCAACACTTTATTCAATTGGTGCTCATTTTTAGTTTCTAATTCTTTTCTGGTTTGTCCTTGGAATGTGTTCCTTGTGGCCCCTTGTCCTTTTATCTACTCTATTATTGTTTCTTATTTTTATTCTTCAACCTAGATGTGTGTGCAATCTTTCTTGCCTTGGTCCCTTTATCTTTTGGGCTAGCCATTATCTTCAACTTAATTTGTTTTGCATCTCTTGCTCTTCATCCCGATGATGGATCATGTAGTGTGATTCAAAACGTTGATGGTAAAAATCTTAACACAATTGAATCCAAAAACATATCAATACAATACAATGGACTGTGGATATTTGATCTCTTTGATTTGTAATTTTTTATTAGATCAAGTCTTACTATTACATTCTAATCATTGTATCACTCTAGGGTAAATCCTTTGGATTAAGGTCAACCTAACATTTATTTGGAAATCCTTTAATTGAGTGACATTCTATTGGAATGGTCTAAAGTCCTTTAACAAGGCTCACTCCTAACAAGGTGATTGAAATCCTTTAACCAAGTCACATTTAAAAATGTGTATTATAACCTTTAATAGGGTTTCACTACTACATTTGGACCCAAATTATGATGGTAGGCCATCCCAATTGGATGACTGACCGTTGCCCAAGAGATAGTACCAATAATTGGATCCCATTAGATGGGAGTCAGACTTTTGGCATCAAAATTGTGATGAAAGATTATACATTACAATTGTGATGCAAAAATCCATCACAATTTAGCAGAACACAAGGCCAAGAGGTCATCATGATAATGTTGTAACTACGATAGGCCACTGTCGTAATTGTGATATCTTACAGTTTCACTATGCCATTGAAATAGTGATGGCCACACTCAAAGGCTGACAGTCATCCATTATAATGTCTATCATAAGTGCCACACTATGTGCAACAACAATGTCATGGATGTGATGGCTATCCTTCAGAATTATCTGTCGCAAGTGCAACGAATATGCAATGGAAATTATGTTGATCCAATAACATTTTGTCATGTTAGGCTATTGCAATTGAGATGGCCTGCTAAAATATTAAAAAAATAATTTTTTTCGTCTTTGTTAGAAATACAGTTTACTATGTTGATCACATGCATTTTCTTATTTAGCATAGGTCATGCAATTTTCTTTCTGGCCCCTTACACAGAGATTGTGTTAGACATTCTTCTAATTTGTTTGACTGATATTGCTTCTACTCAAGCATTTCACAAATAGTGTTGCATTTCTATTTCCTGTTTATATTACTATAGATGAGAAGCCCAATGTTGTGATTATTTCTCCATGTAGGAAGCCATAGATTCAACATGCATTTTGTGTGCAACATTAGTTTATTGAGTACTTGACATGAAAATAGACAGACCACTACTTGACTTGTACTAAATAGTGTACACGTGTGATCAACATAGTAAAATGTATTTCTAATAAAGAAGACCAATTTATTTTTTAACAATGTTCTTCAGATGTTTTCCTTGTGGTATCGTTCAATGTTTGTTATATCTCATGTCTCAACACGTGATGAGATATTGTGTTGTATTTACTTATATACAGATCTCTCAAGGGATTTACCACACCTTTTTATTGCTTAACATTTCTTTTATAATGTCCTTTCAATGTGGTGCAGCTTCATTCATGTAGCACAAATTTCCTCCTTCTAAAGCACACCCCATTTTCTCTTCTTATAGGTCTACCTAATATTGCAAATATGCTCAGTTGAATATAGTCTAATTTAACTATTTTCTTCTAAATATATTTTTCTTTTATTATCTTTTATAATAGCTGATTTCAACAAAAAAAATTAATACATAGCATTATATAAGTATCCCCTAAGATCAATGAGCAATGAATGTGATTTTGTGGAGTGTTTTCCAAGGATCACTTGCCTCTAAATTATGTATACTAACATATTGCAAGTATAATCTTAATTTCATGCTTAATAACTTACAACATTGTGTAGAAGATTGCATAATTCAAGAATTTGTTATGATGGTTTGAGTTCCTCTTGTTGTTGATGGTGTTTCCAGAGCTCCTTTCCTTGGTCCTTGCGATGTCGTGATCCACTCTACCTATTGGTGTTTCAATGGGGAAAGTGTGTCTGCCTTACTCATCTCTTGCTTGGAGGTTCCTCTTTCTCATATGGTTTTCATGGAAACTTCTATTGGTGTGGTTGTCCTTGTGGTTGCTAAGATTTGAACTCTGCAAGCATGTCTATTCCATCTTTAAATTAGTATGTTGTGACAAGGCTCATTGAAAAGAACCCAAATGAAACTAATATTCAATAGAGGTTAATTGAAATTACATCACAAAAATTTATTAGAATGCAATACTCTTATTATGGTACTTTTCCAATGGATAAAGTGGTATTCCAAGGACTGAAAATGTCTAAATTATCATATGGAAAGGGCACAAGTACAATGTTGTGCATCTCTTCTTCAAGCTTATACAAATATGTTGTACTGTAATTAAATATTTGCTAGATGTATTTATTGTTGATTTGTTCATTATTAGTTGCAACTGACTAATATAGACATGCATGTGGTTAAGAAGATTACTTAGAAGTCCACAAAAATTGTTAGAAAAGGAATGACTATTGAAACACCTTCCTCCATCCACAACAAAGCAGTTAATCCTAAATTGTTAGAAAAGGAATGACAATCAATGATCTAATCCTAAATTTCTTAGATATTGTTGTTATCTAAATTCTACACACTTTACCACCTTTTTTTTTGTTTTCCACACCATTCTAGTTAGTTGCTAACTAAAAGTATTTGAGTGGGAAACGAGCTGGATTTCATACTATACACAACTTAGTCTAAGTTCCATTATCTTATTTGCTATATGAAGTCATGACATAAGAAAAATCCTACAAAATCCTGGAAAACTCGACCAATGTATTTCAAAACTACAACAACATTGGGTCTATTGAAGATGGTTCTATAGTAGTACAAATAAATGCAATGATCCAGAGTTTTCAAATCTGCACATGCCATGCTCTCGAAGTGTTAGTGAATAGCTTTTCCTTCCTAGTCACTTTAAAGTTATATCACCAAGAAAAAACAATTCTCACCACAAATAAGTCTAAAAGATTTGTATAGACTCTCTATGTTTAAAGGCACAACTCCCTTCTACAATAAGTTATTAATGCACCTCTTATTGTAAATGAATTATAATAATCATTCTTTTAACTTGAAAGAACTTAAGGGAAATAAAAACATCCTCTCATATCCATAAAGGAATGTTGCAGATTTAACTACTAACATTTGAAATATATGTCATATGACACAGTTTACAATTCTAGAATTATGATCAAACTCACCAAACCAATAAAGAAAGGAAAATAACTACAACACTGCTAATGAAACATAATCCATATGGAAATTAATTTCATATGAATTTAACCACCAACAAGATAACCACACGATTATCAAATAGATGCACCAAAAATAACCAAATGATCACTTCTATTATCATTAAATTTACTCTTCAACAATAATTGAAAGGAAATAACTAAAACTTACTAGCAAAAGTAAAACAATACTGAGTCTAGAGAACTAACATTTAGATCGATTAAAACATTACATATATAGCTACAAGTTTTTTTAAATTCCTTCAAAAAGTGACTCCCTTAAGGATGTTCAAATGTTTCTTTAAAACAACAAACTTTTAAAACAAAGAAAATTAAAACTAATGAAAAAGATGTAGGTGACTCTTTGATTCTCCTTTAGGCTCTAGTGTATCATCAGTATTGGCAAAAGTTTCCTAGGTATCTGAACAACTGCCACCATTTTCCTTCCACACTCTATGCATTTTGATGAAATCGACCAAATCCTTTTGTTGTGGGACATCTAGCTACTCCAGCTAAAATTTCCACATCCTCATGATTTGGCAGATATGATCCCAATTTTTGTCTTGTACCTCTAGGTGATCAATGAAAATAATCATCATGGAGTCTTCCCTGGCAATGATGGTTAGATCTTGGACTGACACTTCACTTGTTTCTTTTAGAAACTTAATTTTAGAGTAAAAGGTTGTCTCATCTTCCCTAGGGGCCTTTTCACCTCGATCTTTATTTCTCATAATCTTAACATCAATGCATTTTATATCAGCAATCAAGATTTATTTTAGGCATCCTACCTCCTTTAGTAGTTCAACATATTATTCTAACTCTTGCTCCATCACTACATTTCTTCACTCTAGATTAGCTTGGGCAATGAACAAGAAGTTATCATCAAACTTGGCTCCTAGATATTATTTCATGAATTTGTCTATGCCATATTCCTAAACTTCAAAAATTTCTATGATATACTCATCCCATTCAATCTTCTTAGATTCCCAAGCATTAATTTTTGATTCTGAAGCTATTGTTGATTTCTCAGCTCTTGCATTAGTATTGGTAAATGAGAGAAATAGCTAGTCACTTGAACATGAACAACGTTCAACCATTTACCATAAGCTTGGGAAATAGAGTGATCACTTTTAACCTACTTAATGAAACTCTTTTTCAAGGGAGATTCAACATCAATAATGGAAATGACAATAGGTATGGCTTCTACATGTGGGCTCTAAAGTTCATGAATGTATTCAACCATCTTCTGTATTGATTTCTTTAACTCTTGTTTAACACACTGATCTTCCATATCTACTAGGAAATTTTGGTGTTCCCTCCATTCCATATTTTCATATTAGTGGCCCTTGAAATATGACCAAGAATAGTCTTCTCTGTTGCATAATCTTGGGGCTAAATTTCATGTATGCCTTTCTTAGTCATCAACTTCATTACTTCTACAACCCATTGCCTTGTTTTCACATTGATGTTCAACATAGTTTCAATCCTTTGCCTTTTGGTCTTAGGAGTCTTCCCAAGGAATTTTATTACCATGTAATCCATAGGAAGAGTTGTTGGCACTATGATTCTTTTCTTAATCAATGATAACTTAAACCAATTAGGGACAAGAGGATTTTATTTGGGAGGAGGAATTTCTAACACAGGGGATGAATTGAGATACATTACACTCAAAATGTTAGCACCTCCATTGCTTGTCAACACCCCTATTCAATCTCACCGAATTGGGATTCCCTTATTTCTTCTATCTCTTATCTTAAGCTCTATCATTGCTGGTTTGTCCTAAGTCTCATTAATGCCCTTCAATTTCTCTTGCTTCCTCCTACTATGAGAATGGTTGCACTAAATAGATAGAAGAAGGTGAACTGAACCTTTTATGGGGTGTTTAGGTTCAATACTTGACTTTGGCTTTCTTGCAATGGGAGAAGTAACAACTTCATTAGAACTGAGAACAACCAAAGGTGAACTTGAACTAGCATGAACCTCGTTAACATTATAAGCCACTCATCTTGATTGCTTCTTTCTTATGAGCCATTTCTCTATTTTAATTAGGATAGGTAGGGTTCTTGTATGCAATTCGTCTTGCTCTGGCAAGGTCTAGTCTATTTTTGGTAATGGGTAAGCTTCTACTTTCTTAATGTAGGCAGGGTCAACAATTTCTTCATTTCCTTCTTTGATTACCTCTAAGATGTCAAATAGGAGATTGAAATCTTAAATCTACACTAGCGTTAGTCTAGACCATAGTTTCTTTCTAACCCCAAAATTATCGTTACAATCAGGCCAAAAATCCTCTAAATAGGGAATGTGAAGAGTAGAGGAACTTAGTTCAGAGTACTTTAGGGTGAACTCTTGATTGTCAAAGTTTGGCTTGGCAGAGTAAGTTAGTAATCTCATGGATCTAATATCAGCTTTGAGCTTAAGAGTGTCTTGAATGGTTTTGCATTTATAATATCCAAGCTCGATAGAGAAAGTATAAACCAAGCCTTTCCTTGTTTTACAATTCTTTTTAACCTATGTCAATTCTCTGCATACTTTGGTTAACACAAAATGGTCAAGGAAATGTTGGGGTAGCCTCAACGGCTTATCTTCATATCCCCCAATCTTGAGATAGGTGAATTTGGGAAATTGGGTAAAGAAATTACCATAAATATCAATTAACTGGGTGACATATTATGTCAACCTCAAGTTTTCCTTACGATTCAAACACCAATTTGGCCAAGAATGTGTCTTAGACTATTTTGAATCCATTAGGGTTTCTACGCTTCTATAAGAGAGGACAATATTCGTTAATGGACATTCTTTGGTTCTAGTCTAAGTGTGGTAGGTCTTTCCATTCTCTTCCTCAAACTAGGCTATAAAAGAAATAGGTGGTCATATAGAAACCAAACATTCCAAAAGCTTGAGAGAGTTCCTCCTCCAACCTAGTAGCTATTATGTCTACCCAAATCAATGAACTTGTCTTCTCCAAAATAGTTTAGTTGAAAAAGTACATCCAATTCTCCCAATAAAAGGCATGTGGGTTACTCTTGACCCTATTCAATAGTGTAATGACATCCTTAATTTTGGGAATCATGTGTTTTCTAGTTAGTTGATGTGCAAGGTAAGAACACCCTCTCTCAAATTTTGAAAGCCCAATTTTTCAATGTTGTTAAATTTAGTGGCATCTATGGAAAATTGGGCATAGGAAGAACTAATAATCTAGTCTTCATAAGTTTTACATAGCAGAATTCTCACAACATCCATGACATCAACTCAACTGACATACACTAGGACCTCACCATTAAAGGTACAAATGCATTTTTCTACTACATCATATTTATCTTTGTTTGCCAAGATTAACTCAGGACATGAGAAGGCATCTAGGAAGGAAAATGCTTTCAACATACCACTATTTGAAACCTTCTATTTTATGAAATCAGGTTTGGGATTTTCATATCTAGCCAGTAATCTTCTCATGTCCTCCTTAGCAAGGAATGTGTCTTCCATATTTGGTAGGATACTACTAATAATGGACTCCTTAACCTTATTAGGTAGCTTCATGTAGAATGGGGTGGCCATTTCAAGAAATTAACCAACACAAAATAGAAATGGAAAGAAATCACAACCTTAAAGTAATGCAGAAATAAATGGAGCTTGAAAGGTGCAAGGCTAGAAAATCACTGTGCTGAGTGCATGCAAACTTGCAGAGACAAAAAGCATAAGCTATTTTCGTGTACATCTAGAGAGACAAAATGATCTTTACCAAAAGTAGAAATGGTAGGGGAATGAAAAGAAGGTGACTTCCATTTAAAACATAAACCTAGACTTGAAACATGTGGATGTGTGACAAGGTAGATGATGTGATGAGTATTTAAATCTTTAAAAGCTCACCCAAGATCCACTTGTGCTGCAACATGACAAAACAATATTACCTTTAACTCCCAATTAATACAAATTTTTTTCGTAGATTTGGTAAACATTGCATTGTTGCTGAGCTATCCACCTAGACATGTGGCACTAAAAGCATTGATCTTTATGTTTGGGTGAACATGAACAGTTGAACTATGAAATAATTCAATGTTCAAGTTCAATAGTTGCACTATATTGGTATCGCACTCATAATGACAAACTAGATATGAAGGTGAAATTGCGAACTTGGACCTTGACCAAAGCATTCAATGTTCAAGTTGAACATCGATGATGACCAATAGTATTTGTGGGATGATTGGCTTTCCTGACTCGACCAAGGGAAATCAAAAAAATTATGAACCTTGAACATTGAATAAAGTGTTTAGTGTTCAAGTTCACAGATTTTTTCAACTGAGGGACTTAAAATTTTTTTTCCAAAACATTAAGACTCACGATGAGACTTTAATAATAGACTACCTTTTTACCAAAAATTGAATATTACCATGATTATGTGCAAGAAATAAATGTGGACTATTCATGGGTAACAACTGGCTCTAACTAGGGATTCGGGCTATGAGGGACTGAAAAGAAATTCAAACATCTCTAGTTTTGCACTAAGAGTAACAAAATAGATAAGAACAAAGCCTAAGCTAAGAAAAAAACAAAACTAAAAGGAACCTAAAATAAGACACAACAAAAATGAAGGGCAAAATAGGAAACACTAAAGCTGGAAAAAATTCAAGTCCCATTCTTTATAAGATAGGGGCAAATCATTGCCATCTAAGTACTTGAGCCTAAAATAATTTGGTCTGAGAACTCTATAGATTTCAAAGGGTCCTTTCCAAAGTGATTCAAATTTTCCTTGTGCTCCTCATGGTTCTCTTCTTTTATCCCATAGAAATACTTTATCATTCTCCTCAAAAATTTTGGGCTTGGTGTTCCTATCAAAAATCTTCTTAACCCACTCCTAATGAATAGTTATTTGATCAACCACATTCTCTCTCTCCTCTTCAATATTTGTGATGTAACATATTATTTTCTCTAATAAATTTTTAAAAACTTAATCTTCAATCACCTTTTGTAGCTTGATTGTAGCTAGTTCTAGTGGTAGAGATAGTTAAGCTTCAACATTGTATATCAGTTGAAAAGGAGACATCTTGATGACTCTCTTAGGAGTAGTTCGATCAGCCCATAGTGCTCCAAAAACATTTTTATGCCAATCCCTCATGTTATCATTCACCAATTTCCTCATGATTGAAATTAGGTTCTTGTTGGAAGATTCTACCGGACCATTCCCTTGCAGAAAGTAATCAAGAATGAGAAATACAAGCTCCATTATCATAGAAGAATAGTTGAATCTCTCTTGAGGAACTCGAAACTAATTTCTCAAGTACTCCAAACCTAACTAGAATGTTTTTCATAAGGAACTTAATCACCACTTCTGAGATAGTCTTTTTAACTGGTGTCACCTCAACCCACTTGGTGAAGTAATTAGTGGTTGTCAAAATATGGGTGTGACTTGTGCTTGAGGCTAGATTGAGATGTCCTATAAAATTTGAAAACCATTGTTTAAAAGGCTCCTCAATAACTACTGGCTTCAAACGGAGTGCTGCTAGTCTAGGCTTTCCAACAAACAATTTTTACTTCTCACATTTCTCAACCCACTTGTATATGTCTGTGAACATTCTAGGACAATAAAATCCTTTTCTTAGTATCTTGAGAGATGTCACTATGGATGAAAAATGTCCACCACAAGCTTCATTGTGAAGAGAATAAAGTAATTTCTCTTGTTGATCTTTGTTTATGCATCTCAAGAATGCACTGTCAAGGCCTTTCTTATATAACACATTGTCAACAATGGCATATTTGCAGGTTTCAATTTTAGATTCCTTCTCGCCTTGCTACTAAGGTGTTCATAGGTAAGAAAATAAGCAATGTTAGAGAACTAATCATCCTTAAGGCTCACTAGTAATGCACACGAGTTATCTTTAGCTAACGTTTCCCTACTACCAGTCCTTAACTTACACAAACCCTAGCATCTTATTAGTTTGGTAGGCTTTATTTCAAGATCAAATTACTAAAGTTTAGACACCCAGGTGGCTTTGTTATTGACTGACACTTCCTATTGGGTGAGGATGCTCATTACTGTTGTACTTGGAACAAAAAATTTTGAGTGTGAATGTGAGATATAATACTTGAAGTGTTTTACTACTTTCACGAATGAGAAGGCTTTCTTTTCAGCTAGTGAATATCTTAGCTCATAGTTCCTCAATGGCACACTCATAAAGGATATGGGGACTTTAGATCTTTTTGCATCTTCTTGCAATAAGATTGTAGACATGGTGTGTTCACTAGCATAATAGTGGATATCAAGATCTCTTTTATAATCTAGGTGAGCAAGAAATGGTGCTTTACCGATCGTAACTTTAACTTCTTCAAACACTTTTATTGCTTCTTCACTGCACTTGAAAACTAGTTTCTCACTGAGCAAATTTTTTATAGGTCTAGTTATTTCAGCAAAATTAATTTGGCCAAAGAAAGAACAAATACCATTTTGATTAGATGGGTGTAATAACTATTGAATGGAATCAACTCATTTAGGGTCAATCTGAATCACATCTCTTGACACTAGGTGTCCCAAGAGCTTTCCTTCAGTGACACAAAAAATAGACTTGTTGGGATTCAAGGAGATACCATGTTCTTTGTACCTTTGTAGAACTAACCTTAGATCAAATAGATGTTTCTTACTTCTTGAGAAAACCATCATGTCATCTAGGTAAATAATAATTATTTTATTCAATAGATGTCCAAAAGATGAATTTATTGCCCTCTAGAAGGTGGTGCTTGCATTGATGAGCCCAAACAACATCCTACTATATGAAAAGGTTCCCCATGATGTGGTAAAATTAGTTTTATGTTGGTCTTTTGGGGCTACACTAATTTGATTGTATCCAAAACAACCATTGAACATGGACATCATTATTGAGCTAACTGCCATTTGTAGGATGTGATCGATATGTGCAAGAGCAAAATAATCTTTCAAACTTGTTTGATTCAAATTCCTAAAGTCAACACAGATCCTAATCTCGGGACTTTTCTTCCTAACATGTACTATATTGGCCACCCATGTGGAGTGATGGATGGGATAAATTATACATTCTTTCAACATCTTATCCACCTCTTTAAAAATTACATCAGTTACCCTCAGGTTGTAATTTAAAAGCTTTTGATAGAAAGGGACAACATTTAGCTTTAAGGGAATTTCATGTTTGAATTTCCCCTCACGAAAGTCTTTCAAATATTCATAGGACTAGGCGAACACATCACCGAACTCCTTCAACAGCTTTAGGAATCTATTTCTTTTAGACTCATTGAAACATCTACCTAGGTTGACCCACTTAGGATTATCTTCTAAACTAATGTTCACTTTTTCCATTCACCCAAAATCTCCTCCGTCTCTTTTATATCCTTACTGAAACAATAATCCCTTCGATCAAGGAGTGACTCCAATGTGACTAGGCCTTTAGTGATGTGGTTGTCTTTTAGTTGAGTGAAATCCTTTTTAGAATCCCTTTCAATGTTTGTTAAAATCTTAGAATTCTTAGAGTTTGTACCCTCAAAGTACATAGATTGAAATGGTGCAGACCCTTGGAGGAATGCATTAATGTGAGCATCATTATCAAAATTTTTACAAGAGTTTGATTAGGTATGCTCAGAGGATGAACCAATACAATTGTATAAACATCATTTTTAAAATCCACATGTGGTATCATCAGGGATACTGACCCAACCTTTGAATCAGCTCTGATGTTGTACTCTCTGGGCATTGATTCTATGGAAAATGCTTTAAAACCTTTTATTTCATCCCAAACTTTGTTTCTGTAGTGCATCAACAAAGGATTCTTTATAGAAAAGATATTTCACACTTGTTTAACCATGCATTTTGCATCTCCTTTAGCTCTCAATATCTTAACCCCTTTCCTTTTAGCTTCTTCAATAGTTAAAAGTAAGGCTTCATATTCTATGGTATTGTTAGTGTTCTTAAAATCAATCTTTAAAACTTTAGGAATAATCTCACCTAAGGGTGGAATTAGAACCACTCCTACACCTAAGCTAATTGAAGGACAAATTACCTCAAAATCCAAAGTCTAGAAGCCATCTTCAGACACCTCTCTAGATCCTATTGACTCTTTAGATGAAACAAAATAGTTAGCAAAGTCAGATTTTGTGTACAAGATTTGAGATCTAGGATCTTCAGAGGCAAGGATTGTATATTTGGCTTTACTTTTAGGTTTAAGCACAACCTTCTTATCCCCAATCAAAAAGGTAGCTTGAGACTAATCCAATCTTACTTCTCCACCTAACTCTTTACAAAAATTTCTACCCAAAAGCATTTTATAGCTGGCAGGGATATTTGTGACTATGATGGTTAATTTGAGTCTTTTGTCATGGAATTTAGCAGGAGCTACCTATAAATCTTTTATTTGTCCTATGAGAGGAACTCTTTTGGAATACATGGCATAGCATATACCAAAGGTTTTAGTGAAAGGTAGATCTAAGGCTTTAGCTACTGTAACAGGCATAATGTTATCAGAGGCCCCGAAATCAATGATACAATTTCTCAATTTATAACCATGGACAAATGGTGATACATAAAATGGGTTGGCTTTTTTAGCATTAGCATACACTTGATATGTTTAAGCATGAACATATATTTCACCATTATTGAGTTCTATAACAAGATTAATATATACTTTGAAATTGTTTCCTAAATTGTCTGATTGAATCAAACTTTTAACACATTCAACTTATTTATTTAGTTCATCAGGATTTGATCTTAGGTAATCAAAATGAGAGACTTGAATTTGAGAGGACTTATTGAATTCCACTATATCAAAACCAGACATGGGACCAGATTCTTTATGTATCTTTTCTTCTTGATCTAGACTCCTTTGGATTTTGAATTTGCAACTGTGTTGTCTAGCCTAATCACACCATTTAGAAGTAGGTATAGAAGAGGATGAAGAAAAAAAGCCTTATCATTATGCTCACTCCTAGTGAGCACTATATAGGAAGGATCCTCTAGAGTAGTATATACATCACCACCTCATTCTAATTTAGATTTGTATTCAGAGTAGTAACTTTCAAAGTCACCAGTGTTAGAATCTGAAAAGATTAACAACCTAGAAAACTAATGCAAGGAGTAAATATCTAAACTATGAATGCAAATGACAGAAAATCAAAATAGCAACATAGAGTTAGTCTCCAAGAGAGTAATGAAAATGCTAGAAGAAAAATAGCATTATGAGGATGCAAAAAATAAGAGATACAAATACAAGCCAGGTAGCATGCTTATATAGGCTAGGAAGAGGGAGGAGGTGGCAACACCAACCAATGAGGAGCAACCATCTATCAGACTAAAGATAGAAAAGTATCTTCCCAAGATAGCTAATGGATGCTCACATGTAGGAAGGTGACACCTCACAACCATTCACCTAATCAGACATGCTTTATTAACCTAACCAAGATTATTAAAAAGTGTAGGAAAAACCTAGCAAAATAGGAAAAATAAAAAACTACACTAACACCCCCCCATAAGCAAAGCTTAGGTGGATGTAGAAATGGGTCCTGGCAAGCCAAGCCTGATGAGGTACCCATGTACATAAGATTTCCCAAAAGAGAGAGAAAAGAGACCCCCCCACACAAAAAAAGTCAGGACTTCGAGGGAAAGGAAGAGGCCCCCCCAAAAGATGAAGCATCTCGCACCCCCAGCAAAGCTCGCAAATGAAGGAACTTGCTCTAAGTGAAGGGTTTGGTGA
This sequence comes from Cupressus sempervirens, assembly GCA_028749045.1. Lineage (NCBI taxonomy): Eukaryota > Viridiplantae > Streptophyta > Pinopsida > Cupressales > Cupressaceae > Cupressus > Cupressus sempervirens. Next base: position 697,946,032 of record CM053784.1, read on the forward strand.
AGATATTAGTAACTTGCTCGAAAGTCAGACAATAGTGAAGGTCAATGACATGACCATGGATGAGCTCCTGGATGTAGTGCATGTGGACCTCTATGTGTTTGCTCTACTGATGATGAACTGGATTTCGTGAGATCTGAATGGCACTCTGGTTGTCACAAAATATGACTGATGGCCATCTGATCTGGATACCAAAATCAGTGAGAAGATATTGAATCCAAATGGCCTCAGTGGTGGCATTTACATCCCCCCGATACTTAGCCTCAGTAGGAGACAGAGCAATAGCAAACTACTTTTTGCTCGACCAACAAACAGGACCTGACCCAAGTGAGAAGCTATAGCCTGAAGTAGACTTGCGATCCTCAAAATCACCTGCCCAATCTGAATCTGTGTAGCCCACCAAATCAAGCTCAATAGCTACTGCATAGTGAATCCCACAACTATGAGAACCCTGAATGTAGTAAAGGATTCGCTTGGTTTCTTTCCAGTATAACTCATGGGGCTCCTGCATGAATCGAGAGACCATGCCTACAGCATAGGAGATGCCAGGTCTCGTATGAGTCAGATAAATGAGACTCCCAACAAGTTGGCGATACAAAGTTCCATCAACAAGTGGAGAAGAACATTGAGCCTCAAGTTTGACTCCAAAAAGGAAGGGAGTTAGAGCAGGCTTACAGTCAGCCATATGAAACCTTGAGAGTAAATCTAGAGCATACTTGGATTGTGTGATGGTGATCCCAGAAGGAGACTGAAGGATCTCAATCCTGAGAAAGTAATGCAACAAGCCCAAGTCAGTCATCAAAAAACTGTTCTGAAGAGCCACTTTGACAGCCTTAATGGTGGGTGAAGAACTTCCTGTGATCAGCAATTCATCAACATACAAAACCAAAAATAGAAGTGAATCACCCTATTGTAAAATGTAGACATTAGGATCAGAATGGCACTGAGTGAACCCAACTGATAGAAGGAAGGAGTCCATCTTGGCATACTAGGCCCGAGGAGCCTGTTTGAGGCCATAGAGAGACTTTCAAAGATGACACACAAGTGAAGAATCCTGAAGGAAGCCCTGTGGCTACTCCATGTAGATCTCCTCATGAAGGTCACCATGAAGAAAAGCACTCTTCACATCCATCTGATGTACTTCCCAACGATTAGCTGCAACAGTGGCAAGAACAATTCAAATGGAATTCATTCGGGCAACTGGTGCAAAAGTCTCAGAGTAGTCAATCCCAGGAACCTGGGAGAATCCTTTGGCGACCAAGCGAGCCTTGTATTTGTCAACTGACCCATCTACTACAAATTTTGTCTGATAGATCCACTTACATTGAACAATTTTTCTTCCTTTAGGAAGAGGGACAAGATCCCAAGTTTGGTTCCGCATCAAGGAACTATACTCTTCCTGCATAGCTGTATCCCACTTAGAAATACCAGAAGCCTCATGAAAGGACTATGGATCTGAGGTAGTAGCAATGAAGACATGTGGAGCATCCTAGAATTGTGAACGAGTTTGCATGGTGTTTGATGGATCCCCAACCCAATCACCTGCAGATTGCAAGGTCTATCTAGCCCAAAGTGGGCAAGAAAATGGAGAATCTGGAGGGGAATCATTAACCTCTGAATGATGACTAGGATAGGAAGGAGGTGAGTTCTCTGAATCACTTTCTGCATCAAAAGTAGAGGTAGAAGACTATTCAGGTGAATCTGACTCATCAAAAGATTTGTCATGTATTCCAAGTGACTCTAATGTCAAGGTAGAAGGAGTTGGAGAAGTGATAGAAAGTGAGCTTGAAGATCCCTCCTCAAACTGAACACTCCTCTCAATGAATAACTCATTTGTAGTAGGGTGGAGCAACCGATAACCCTTCACACCATCAGGATAACCTACAAATACGCAAGGTTTGCTTTGCAGATCCAAGGCCTTACGTTTCTCTGTAGGAATGTGGGCCCATGCAGGGGAGCCAAAAACTCAAAAGTGCTTAACTGATGGTTTCTAACCACTCCAAGCTTCAAAAGGAGTAACTCCCTTCAAGGCTTGGTGAGGAACACGGTTTTGGATATAACAAGCGCAGTTAATGACTTCTTCCCAATACTGTGGTGCAAGAGATCTAGAGTGAATCATACAGTTTTCCATTTCCTTCAAGGATCTATTCTTCTATTCTGCAACACCATTTTGCTGAGGATTGTATGGAATTGAATGTTGTAAATCAATCCCCTCTGAAGTGCAAAATCTTTCAAACCGATGGTTGACATACTCACCACCATTGTCTGTGCACAAAACCTTGATGGATTTTCCAGATTACTTTTCTACAAAATTTTTGAAGTCTTGAAAATGATCAAATACCTCTAACTTCTATTTGAGAAAGTACACCCATGTATATCGAGAAAGGTCATCAATGAATGTGAGGACATATCGGGTCCTGCTGAAAGAAGGATGTTGAAATGGACCAACCAAATCACTGTGAACTAACTCTAGTATCTGTGAAGCTCTCCATGCCTTACTTTTGTCAAAAATTTTCTTAGGATGCTTACCAAGAATGAAACCTTGGAAAACAGCTCCTGAGAATTGAATCGAAGGCAACCCTATGATCATGCTCTGCTGGTTGAGCTGATGCAAATAGCAGAAGTTAAGATGGCCAAACCGCTCATGCCATAATTTACTCACATCATTAGAGTGAGTGAGAAAAACAGATGAAGGAGGATTAGGAACAAAGTGAGAAAATAGATAGAGCCATGACTGATGATCTTCTCTCCCAACTGCAACTACAGAATCACTATGCAACTCACGTATCTCCACTGAATCAGGAGTGAACTCAACCCGCTTGCCTAAACCTGTGTGAGTGATTTGGTATATTGATAGGAGATTAGTTGATAATGAGGGTACACAAAGAACATCATGGAATGTGCCATCCCCCACATCAACAGACCCTCTCCCACACACCTCAATAGGAGTGTCATCACCCATCAAATTAGAAGGCATAGTACATGGCTCCAAGGATGCAAGTTCTTCCTTAGATAAAGCCATGTGGTGTGAAGCACCCAAATCAAGAACCCAAGTGGATGGTGAGGAAGAAACTGCAACAAGAGCTTCGACCTTTCCTTTCCCCTTGTTGTTTTCTTTTGCCTTGTTAGACTCTTCATTAGAACTTTGTTTGATAGACTCAGGAACACTAATATTATTCTTCTCAAGAATGTATGTCAAGTGATCAATTTGTTTCTTCAAACATTTATGTTCATCATGACCGGGTCTTTTACAATAGGCACATTTAACCTTTTCTTTCTTAGGCTTATCGCCCTTAGAGGATGAGGTATCAATAGTTGCTTTTGAAGCAATTGGTATCTGATCCTTCTTTTCCTCACTATTATTTTGTTTCTCATCCTTACTATTGTTGTTACTACTTTGTCCTTTTTGTTCTTTTGTGCCTTGGTTGGTTGCTAAGGCATGTGACTTAGAGAACTTAAGAGTGCCCATCTGGATTAGCTTTTCCTGTTCTTGAGTGAGATTGACAGAAAAATCATCTAGAGATGGCATCGTGAATTGAGTACCAAGTGCACTCTTAGTAGCATAGAAGGTAGAGACAAACACAGAATATTCTAAACTTAGCTTAGAGAGAATACTGAGAATTAGTTGTTCATCTTTCTTTTCAATTCCACATTGTTTTAACTGTAGCCTTAGTGATTTCAATTTGGTGAAGAAATCTTGGATTGTGTTGAAATTGCCTGGATTCAAACTAATTAATTCATTTTCCAACATATGACCCCTCATTGAATCTTGTGTGCCAAATAATGTTTCTAGCTTTGTCCATACTTCATTTAGTGTATCCAAAGACTCAATGTGAAATAGAAAGTCAGGAGAAATGGACAAACACAATCTTCCATATGCCTCATCACATTTGTTAAACCACTTAGGCTTGTCTTCATCTTTAGCAGGTTCAGTTTCAAGTCCCATAGTTATCTTATTTAATCCATCTTTCCTTAAGTGAATTGTCATGCGTGATTTCCACTCAAAGTAATTGTATGGAGTTAGGATGGGCATATTTGTTTGATCCATGATGAAGAAATGCAAAGAAATGCTAAAGAGAACCCAGCCACGACAATGCCCCCCCCCCCTTTTAACTCAATCAAACCCCCCCCCCCCCCTCCCCCCCCCCCCCACCCCCCCCCCAAAGGAATATGATTTGGCACTTTATTTTAGTGCGTTTACAACTACCACTAGAAAGAAATACTTAGTGGTCTTAATTTCATTGCTTTACAAACTCTCATGAAGAGCATATGCTAAAAGTGAAACTTGGGCACAATAATCAAGGAAACAAATAGCACAAAAAAATAGCCAAGTTCATAACAAGAATCATCAAAATTAGAGTCTGTATGAGCACGAACGAGACATTTGAAAACTGCATTCAAATCTGTGATTGCCAACAGAGAGGGGTATGGCTGTAACCTTTCATGCTTGATTCTACAAAATATACAACTTGCATGCAAAATCTAAAAGATACCCAGATGGTTTTTTGGGGCTGCAAACAAAACCCAGAAAGCATTTTCCTTGCTGATGTATAGAAGATGTTGTTGTAGTGTAAATCAAATGCCTTTAACAGTAAAAAATGGCTCCAAAAATCAAGAAATGACCCCAACAAACAAAATATGATATGCAAATGTTGGATCAGCTTCCTAAGTCCATTAATGGCATGCTGGAACCTGCAATACTGATTGAAAAATTCCAAATATGCAAGTTGGTTGTCAGATTTGAGATTGAAACCCCAGAGAAAAATCATTTTTGTCAAAACATTTTTTATTCTCAAGACCATCCAAAGATGCAAGAGAAGACCATACTTTTTTTTTCAAAAACTACAATAAAATTTATTAGCCCCCCCCCCCCCCCCCCGAATCTCTCAAATAAGAAAACTAAAATCTAATCTTGCACATAGAAAAGCTCTAATACCATGTTAGAATCTGAAAAGATTAACAACCCAAAAAACTAGTGCAAGGAGTAAATATCTAAACTATGAATGCAAATGATACAAAATCAAAATAGCAACACAGAGTTAGTCTCCAAGAGAGTAATGCAAATGCTAGAAGCAAAATAGCATTACGAGGATGCAAAAACAAGAGATACAAATACAAGCCAGGTAGCATGCTTATATAGGCTAGGAAGAGGGAGGAGGTGGCAACACCAACCAATGAGGAGCAACCATCTATCAGACTAAAGATAGCAAATTATATTCCCAAGATAGCTAATGGATGCTCACATGTAGGAAGGTGACACCTCACAACCATTCACCTAATAAGACATGCTTTATTAACCTAAGTGAGATTATTAAAAAGTGTAGGAAAAACTTAGCAAAATAGGAAAAATAAAAAACTACACTAACAACAAGGTCCTCCAAGGGATTCCTCAATGACAACTATTTCTTATATAACTTCTTTGTTAACTCCCAATCCTCTATAATGAGTCATTTCTCAGAAAATACTCCATCATTCTCATCAATCGAATGAAAGATACACATGCATTCCTTCTTAAGGGAAGGTCCCTCAATTGGCAATCTTTGATTTCCCAATAGTATATGTGGTTGTCTTCCTTGGATTCTTGGTCGATTAAAGTTTTTGGGGATATCATGATAAGTCATCCCAGGCATCTTCCTCTTCATCTCTGAAACATTATTTATTAATATTTGAACAATATGGTTAGTTTAACCGGAAGTGGATGCTTGATTTTGAGAATGTTGCATCTTCTATCTTCATTTCCCTATAGCTAGGAAACCATCTTCTAATTCCACAGCTAACCTTTGCACCACATCAACATCTACCACTCTATTCCTTCTCAAGTGAAATTTTATGTCAGGAGGCATGGAACTCACAAAGAAACCTTTTCTGTTCTCATTATTTGGTCTCTTTGTGGCCAGGATCTTGTACAAGATCTTATTGAATTTGGCTATGAAATCATGCGTGGGTTCCTAAACCTCCTTGAGCTGCGAGAGTTGTAAAAATAGAGTATGTTCATCATCAAAAACTTTGAACCTAGACTCAAAATTAGTCCTCATGGAAGCCCAATTAGTGATAGACCCATTATGAAGGTGGTGGAACCAATTAGTGACAATTTCTATTAAGGTTTCCACAAATAATCTGATAGCAACATTTTCAGAGTTGATAGCAATAACCCCATAGGCCATATTAAATGCATTAAGATGTTCATTAGTGGATTTATTTCCCATCTCCATTTAACTTAGGAAGAATCTCTCGAGATCCTTTAGGTAATGAATCAAGATTAGATCTTAGGGATAAAGGTCCTACTTGGGAACCCCAGGGATTTGAAGCCATGGCTGATATCTAAAAGTTGATTAGTTGACTATTAAAGTGAGTAGAGATGAGGATCCTAGGAAAAACTAAAGCTTACAAGGAACTGATAGAAGATTTAGGCTTTATAGGAGAAATAGGGATACTTTTACACTTAGTTATTCCCTTGCTCCCAAGAGTATGATTAGTAGAAAAATTTAGAGCCTTCACAAATTCATGCTTTGTCTATGGAGCCTTTTATTTACCACCTTGAGTGTACCTTCCCCTAGCCAGCCTAACAAGAAAAAGATTTGATACTAGGATTATTAGGTAGGGTTTGGAGCTTGCTGAGCCAATCTTCCTACCACCACTTCCTCATGAGTTATAGGTACTTCTCTAATTAGTTCAGCACTTTCTTCTTCATCTTCAAGAACCTGACTAACTTGAAGGTATAGCTTATTGTTATTCTTTCTATTCCAAGCTAAGTTATTTAAATTAGAGACAATATCTTCTTAAGTGTTGTCAAACCCTAGATCAAGTTGAAGAAGTGGGAAAATGTCTTGATGAGGTAAGACCATTATTAACTAAATATCCTTACTTCCCTAGTAGAGTCACCAAAAAGTGTTAGTGAATAATTTTTACTTCCTAGCTACTTTGAAGTTTTATCAACATGAAAATACAATTTTCACCACAAATGAGTCTAAAAGACTTGTACAGACTCTCTATATTTAAAGGCACAACTCCCTTCTACAATAATTTATCAATGTAGCTCTTATTGTAAATGAATTATAATAATCATTCTTTTAACCTAAAATAACTCAAGGGAAATGAAAACATCCTCTCATATCCATAAAACAATGTTGCAGATTTAACTACTAACATTTGAAATATATGCCATATGACACATAGTTTAAAATCCTAGACTTATAATCAAGCTCACTAAACCAATAAAGAAAGGAAAAGAACTACATCATTGCTAATATAACAACATCTATACAAAAATGAATTCCACATGAATTTCACCACCAAGAAGATAACCATGTGATTATGAAATAGATGCAATAAAAATAAATAAACAATCACTTCTATTATAATTAACTGTATTGTTCAACAATAACTGAAAGCAAATAACTAAAACTTACTAGGAAAAGAAAAATAGTACTAAGTCTAGAGATCCAACATTTAGATCAATTAAAAATTTACATGTATAGCCACGTAGGTCTTTCTGAATTCCTTCAAAAAGTGACTCCATTAAGGAAGTTAAAACATTTCTTAAAAATAATAGAGTTTTAAAACAAAGAAAACTAAAACTAAGGAAAAAGATATAGGTGACTCTTTGATTCTACTTTAGGATCTAGTTGTATCATTAGTATTGGTATGAGGTTCCTGAGTATCTGAACAATTGCCACCATTTTTCTTCCACACTCTATGCAATGCAAGGAAACTAACCAACTCCTTCTATTGTAGGACATCTAGCTACTCCAAGTGAATTTTCCACATCCTCATGAATCGACAGATATGATCTAGCTTTTTTCCTTGTACCTATAGGTGATCAGTATAGATAATCATCATGGAGTCTTCCCTAGCGATAATGGTTAGATCTTGGACTGAGAATTTGATCATTTCTTTCAATAACTTAATTTTGGAGAGAGGTTGTCTCCACTTCCCTAGGGGGTTTCACCTTGATCCTCATTTCCCATAATCTTAACATTGATTCATTTTATATCACCAATCAAGATTTGTTTCAACAATCCTACCTCTTTTAGTAGTTCAACGCATTCTTCTAACCCCTACTCCATCACTATGTTTCTTCACTTCAAATTAGCTTGGGCAATGGACAAGAAGTCAACATCAAACTTGGCTCTTGGATTTTATTTGACAAATTTTTCTATACCATATTATTGAACTTTAGAAATTTTGATGATATACTCATTCCATTTGATCTTCTTAGATTCCCAAGTGTTCATTTCTAATTCTAAAGCTTTTGGATTTCTCAGCTCTTGCACTAGTATTAGTAAAATGAGAGAAATAGCTAGTTAGTTAAATGTTAACAATGTTCAACCATTAACCATAATCTTGGGCAATAGAGTGATCCCTTTTAACCTACTTGATGAAACTCTTGTTCAAGAGAGACTCAACATCAATAATTGAAATGGTAGTAGGTAGGGCTTCTTCATGTGGGCTCTGAAGTTCATGAATGTATTCAACCATATTCCACATTGATTGTTTTAACTCTTATTTATCGCTCTGATCTTTTCATATCCACTTGGAAATTTTGGTGTTCTTTGCATTCCATATTTTTATATCAATGGCCCTTGAAGTAGGACCAAGAATAGTCTTCTCTGCTCCATAATATTAGGGTTGAATTTCATGTATGCCCTTCTCAGTCACTGAATTCATTACTTCTACAAACCATTGCCCTATTTCCTTAGTGATGTTCAACTTTTTTTTAATCTTTGAACTTTTGGTATTAGGAATCTTCCCAAGGTGTTTTCTTACCATGTCACCCAGAAGATGAGTCGCTAGCACTATGCTTCTTTTGTTACTCACTAATAACTTAAACCAATTAGGGACGGATGGATTTTCTTTGGGAGGAGACTACAATATGGGTGATGAACAGAGAGACATTGGACTCAAAGTGTTAGCACCTTCCTTCACTTTTTGACACCCCTGTTCCATCTCACAAATTTGTGACTCCCCTATTTCTTATGTCTCTTCTCTTAAATCAAGCTCTATCATTGCTAGTTTGTCACGAGTCTCATTCAAGCCCTTTGATTTCTCTTACTTCCTCCTCCTACTAGAATGTGTCCACTTGATAGATGGAGGAAGGTGAAATGAACCTTGAATGGGGTGTTCAAGTTCAACACTTGACTTTGGGTTTCCTGTAGTGGGAGAAGTAACAACTTCATTAGAACTGAGAACAACCAAATGTGAAATTGAACTAGTATGAACCCCCTTAACATTACAAGCCATTGATCTTGACCACTTCTTGCTTATGAGGCATTTCTCTATTCTGGTTAGGATAGGTAGGGTTCTTGTATGCAAGTAATCATCCTCTCACAAGGTCCAGTCTATTTTTCAAAATGTGTAAGCTTATACTTTCTCAATGTAAGCTAGGTCAAAAATTTCCTCATTTCTTTCTTCAATTACCCCTAAGATATCAAATAAGAGGTTGAATTATGCTAGCATCAATCTAGACCATATTTTATTTCTAACCCCAAAATCATCCTAACAATTGGCCAATGAATCCTCTAAATGAGGAATGTGGAGAGTAGAGGAACTTAGTTCAGAGTAATTTAGGGCAAATTCCTAACTGTGAAAGTTGGGCCTAGAGGAGTAAGTTAGTAAGCTCATGGATTTGATCTCATCTTTTAGCTTAAGAGTTTCATGAATGGTTTTGCATTTATAATGTCCAAGCTCAATAGGGAATGTATAACCTGAGCGTTTCCTTGTTTTACAGTTCTTTTCAACATCTGCCAATTGTCTGTATGCTTTAGTTAACACAAAATAGTCTAGACAATGTTGGGGTAGCCTCAGTGGCTTACCTTCATATCCCCCAATCCTAAGATAGGTGAATTTTCTGCAGTAGCAGAGCGGAAAATATGATAATTAATGTTTTACTTTTTGTGTGTGTTTTAAATTTAAATGTTTTCAATAATGTCCTACATGTGGTGGCATACCTAGAGTAGCAATTCGATGAGCTCTCAAGATATAGCCACCTAGGACCAGGTGTGTGGATTTTAAAATTAGAATATTTGTTTTAATTCGTAGTTGTGCTAAATAATTAAAGAGAATTCCATCAAATATTGGTGACAGATAATAGGAAGTTACAAGAATACCCATGATTGCTGCATGGTATTGATGGTAAAGCATCTTTCAGATTCCTATTCTTAGCAGTTACAAGAATACACATGATTGCTGCATGGTATTGATCGTAAAGCATCTTTCAGATTCCTATTCTTAGTAGTTACAAGAATACCCATGATTGCTGCATGGTATTGATGGTAAAGCATCTTTCAGATTCCTATTCTTAGCAGTTACAAGAATATCCATGATTGCTACATGGTATTGATGGTAAAGCATCTTTCAAATTCCTATTCTTAGATGGAAAAGAAAATGTTTTTATTACTACTGGACAGCAAGGCTAGTCAGACTTTGGTTATTAAAAAGCCAATCTTTTATGTAAAAAAGGATTCAAACTTGGGGAGGAATGTGAAGTTTTATGTCTCTTGTAGTCTCCTGTGTTTTTTTTTCAAGATTATGGTTCTACTGTTATGCTTCATATATTTCTCATGGCAATCAGTTTAGGGAATAAAAATTGCAAAAAAATGTACTCTGATGTGGGGTCAATATCTTGGGTTTGAACCGTTGGATTTCTCTCAAATTTTTATATGTTGTTTGAAACCTAGTTATGCCAAATATTAATAGTTGGATTGAGTAAATCTTTTCTGGTTCAAAAGTTATTCATGTTTGAGTGCGGGTCTATCCGAAGGCAGCAAGAAGATATCTTGGGGAATTTATTTTCAAAAAAAATGTACTATGATGTGGGGTCAATATCTCAGGTTTGAACCATTGGATTTCTCTCAAATTTTTATATGTCATTTGACACCTAGTTACACCAAATATCAATGGTTTGATTGAGTAAATCTTTTCTAGTTCGAAAGTTATTCATGTCTAAGTGTAGGTCTATCCGAAGGCAGCAAGAAGATATTTTGGGGGATTTTATTTTCAAAGTTTTGTTTATTGAATCTAATTTTAGTGTGTGATCCTGAAGGTTGTAGATGCCCCTTGAAGAAACTCAGTTGTATGATTGATTCCTCTTGAGTTTTCCAAGGTGTGGCTCTGCATCAGAATTTGGGAAATTGGGTAAAGAAACTACCATAAATATCAACTAACTAGGTGGCTTCTACTGTCAACCTCATGTTTTCCTTTCCTTGCAATTCAAACACCAATTTGGCTAGGAATGTGTCTTGGACTATTTTGAATCCATCAGGGTTTCTACTCTTCTATAAGAGAGAATAATATTCATAAATGGGCATTCTTGGGTTTTATTCTAAGTCTGGTAGGCCTTTCCATTCTCTACCACAAGCTAGGATATAAAATAAATAGGAGGTCATATAGAAACTAAATGTTATAGAAGCTTGAGAGAGTTCCTCTTGTAGCCTAGTAGCTATTATGTCTACCCAATCAATGAACTTGTCTTTCCCCAAAATAGCTTGTACGAAAAAACTACATCCAATTTTCCTAATAAAAGGCATGCGAGTTCCCCTTGACCATGTTCAATAGTGTAATGAAATCCTTAATTTTGGGACTCATGTGTTCTCTGGTCAATGGATGTGAAAGGTGGGAAAACCCTCTCTTGGATTTGAAAATCTAGCTTTCTGCAATGTTGTTAAATTCAGTGACATCTATGGAAAATTGGGCATAGGAAGAACTGATAATCTAGTCTTCATAAATTTCACACGGGGAAATTCTCATAGTACTCATGACAACAACTCAACTAACATACACTAGGACATCACCATTAAAGGTACAAATGCACATTTTACCTGCATCATATTTATTTCTGCATGCCATGACTAATTTAGGACAAGGGAAGTCTTATGGGAAGGCATACACTTACAATACACAACTATCTAAGACCTTCTACAATATCAAACTGGGTTTGGGATTTTCAAATCTAGCTAGTAATTTGCTCATGTCCCCCTTAGCAAGGCATGTGTCTTCTATATTAGGAAGGATACTTCTAATTACGAAATCCCTAACCTTATTAGGTAGCTTCAGGTAGAATGGGGTGGCCATGACAAAAAATTAACTAGCACCAAATAGAAATGGAAAGAAAACAGAACCTTAAAGTAATGTAGAAAGAAATGGCACTTGAAAGGTGGAAGGCTAGAAACTCATTGTGCTAAGTCCATGCAAATTTGTAGAGACAAAAAGCATAAGCTATTGTTGCATACATCTAGACATACAAAATCATCTTTACCAAAAGCAAAAATGGTAGGGGAATACAAACAAGGAAACCTCCATTTAAAACATATAACTAGACTTAAAGAGTGTGGATGGGTGACAAGATAGATGACATGACAAGTATTTAAATCATTAAAAGATCACTTGAGATCCACATGTTCCAAAACATATCAAAACATCCTTGCCTTCAAATCCCAATTAATTTAAATCTTTTCTATAGATTTGGCAAACATTATATTGCTACTAAGTTTTTTGTCTTAACATGTGGCATTGAAAGCATTGATCTTTATGACCAAGTGAACATGAATAGTTGAACTATGAAATAGCTCAATGTTGAAGTTCAATAGTTGCAATATATTAGAAACCACACTCATAACGACAGACTAGATATGAAGGTGAAATGGTGAAGTTGAACCTTAAACAAAGTGTTCAATGTTCAAGTTCAATACCGACAATGAGCAACAATTTTTGTGGGATGACTGGTTTTCTTGACTTGACCAAGGGAAAATGAAGAACATATGAACCTTGAAGATTGAACGAAGTGTTCAATGTTCAAGTTCATGAATTTTTTCAACCAAGAGACTTAAAAACAAAGAATGCTGAAAACATTAAGACTCATGATGAGATTTCAATAATAGACTATCCTTTTACCAAAACTTGAATATTACCATAATTATGTGCAAGAAATAAATTTGTACCATTCATGGGTAAGACTAAGAATAGAGCTTCAACCACAATTATTTTCCAGACAAGTCACATAAATTTGGTTTGGGAGGGGATCAAAATATTACTAATTTCTATCCTTTATTTGTAACTGTATGTTCAAGAACAAATGATCAACTGTCACTAGTATGTGTTCATTTCTATTGTGACTAACATTTCATTCCATTTTTCATGTTTGGGTAATTTTTCTATATCTTTATGTTGAGTAGTCATGTTTTAGTGATAAAAGTCCAACTATATTATGAAAGTTTGATATATAATAGAATGATTATTCTAAATATATAAGTACACCAAAATATGCTATGACAATAAGAAGTTCAATTTTATTAATAAAATTCTAAGATGACCAACAATCAAGAAGAAAACTCTAGGTCTCACAAGGCATTTGTAGTTTTGAAGGCTTAGTGGTATGCTCAATTTTGAGAGGTGTAGATACTACTTTGATTTTTCTGTTGATGTTAGTTTTGTCCTCTGTTTGGGTCATATATTGTTTTTTTTTTCCCATTCATTTCTTTTCTTATACATTATGATCAGATTACATGCATTTTGGCTATGGTCATTTAATGGGCAGCTTTCCCCAATTGATATATGTAGCTAGAAAAATGTGAATGCCATAGATAGAGTGTCCTGATTCAAGGCTATATGGTCATCATGGTTTTAGCACAATTAGTGATCATGCCTCTTAAAAATGTGATTGATCTATCTTTAGTGTACATTTTTAGGAAAGTATGACTACAAAACTCTTATGTTTCAAATTCTCTTCATTTTTATACTACATGATTATAATATTGTTACACAATTTTTAGCATGGAAAATCTATTAATAACAGTGAATATTATTTAATTTTATATTTTTGAAGTACAAAATGCTGCAACTCTATTGAATATAGGTGATGATAATCCTTTGTTTGAAATTTTTCTTCCTTCTCCTATTGTTTGAAGGATAATCACTTATTGAGTTTGTGGAATTTTTTTCTAGATAAGGGTAGATAAGTATTCTCTAGAGATGCTTAAAACAATGTTCTACTCATATAGACAGTATTTCATCCTTGTAATTATCATTTTTTCCCTAGTTATATAATATAAACACCAATTATAGCCTTTTATTGATAAAAAAATCTGCATTCTTTCATGAAGGTGTCAAGATATAAAAGAGATCACAATCATGGAAAGAGAATGGGTTGTGAATAAGGAAGCACACACAACATTAATGCGGATCTATTAAAAAAGATAAACTGCAAATTTATGAAGGCTTCTATGGATAGATTTATGAGTATATAAAGGACTATGCAAATTTACAAAGCATTTTGAAGAGAGTATTGTGAAAAGTATCTATGGAAATTTTATGAGACTTGAAATTAGTTTGGTGGCAAATTTTTTGTCATCATAATAGGAATTTGAGGAAGACAGATTGTGGAGAATAGATTATCCATCATCTATATAAGAAGCAACATTTTAGACAATTTCTTAGCACCTCTTTAGGATTGCATCTAAACAAGTTGAACTTTGCATTATATTGACCAACTCTACGTATTAGTGGATGTTTAATACTAATTTCATACATTTTTTCTAACAACATGTGCATTCAAGAAAGGAAAAGAACTATTAAATTTATCACCTTTTTTGCAAATTGCACTAGACGCTTTTCAATTGTATCCTGAAAAGACTTGTTCAAGTTATTTATATCATCACTGAGATTGGTAGCCTCATAAGTACAATGCATGCTCTTGCACAAATGTCTTTCTGGATCAAACATGGCACCAATTATTGCTAGAGAATATTGTGATTTTGACTAGTTGGCAAGGATAGCAAAAATTTCAATGATATTAATCTGCATTTGAGAATGGCCTACAAATTGACAAACAAAAAAGCATGAAATATTAAAATGAAAAGGTGAACTTGGCATTTGGAAATAGTAACTGAAATATTCCTGTATAAATTATAATTTAACTGTTATGTGCCCTTTTCAAATAATTAAAAATAATAATCTTTTCTAAGGTAGGCAAACCCAAAAACGTGAAGTTTTGGAAAAAGGGGGTAATCTTTGGAAGCTAATGGACTAATAAATGAAAATTATTATTAAAATATGTTTTATTAACCCCTCTTGAAGTGAGTTAGGGTTATGCCCTCTTTTAAGGAGTTTGGAGGCATTTTGGGCTCATTCCAGAACTTGATTCTTGCTCATTTCTTTGTTATTCTTCCGAGGCTACCAAACCTATGGAGAAGGAGACCCAAGAATGGGATTTTGTAGGTTTCTAGGAAGGCTAAAGATGGGATTTTGAAGCCATTCCATGTGCATGCTCATGCAGAGTTTTCCTTTGTGCTGAATAGTGTAGATTTGTGAGTTTTCGGGTGTGTTTTTGTAAGAGTTTGGTGTTTCCAGTTGAGTATTTCATATCATTTTGGGTTGCTGCTGTATTTCAGAATTTTAGATGTTAAAATATAGTTGAATATATGTATTTGGTCATGATTTTACTTTTGTGATAGATTATTAGTGTTTTTGTGGTGTTTTCGAGCTATTCTATGTTGTTTTCGAGAGCCCGATGAGCATTGTTTTTATCCTCCGTTTGGGAGCTATTGTGTAAATGTTAAAAAGATCTGAAAATTTAATTTTGTAGGCTGTTATGCTACTGAAATTTCTATAAAAATGTCCACTTTCAGATTTACTAATAATATGTGAAGCTGTGAAGTTTTTGGCACTATTTTCGGCATACCCGATTTGGGGTTTATTGAGAAATTGGTGGATCTTTGAAAGATTGGTTGTTTGATCTTAAAGATCTGATTAGAGGCTTGAAATATCATATAAAATTAGAAAAGGGAAATTTCAGTGGTATCAAAGCTATGATCTTCCCAACCTAAGGGTTTGTAGAAGTTTGCATGTCAGTTTTGACAACTACCCAAATCTTGCATGTCAAAATTTATGGTTGCATGCTACTTCTAATCATTTGCATGTTATAACCTATTGGGGTTACACTCTACTTTATCCAAAATGGATAGGTATACTACAGAGTCTCAGAGGACACGATCTTGGACAATTGATATCCAAAGTCAGAACAGTAGAAAAGATGGTTATTTAGACATTCGAGATAAACTTAGGAAAATAAGCCATGACATGTCTAAATAGTTGGTTGAGCACTACTGTATGATGAATGACATGTTTTCTGGCCCAGCTAAGGTGGATAAGTTAACCAAATTTCTATTTGGCAGATTTTCTCACAGGGCAGGTGACACAATTACCAAGAACTTGCATGAGGAGTTTGAGAAACTAGCTTATAGCCAGGCAGAGGTCTCAGATTCTACCCCACCACAAGAGGTAGTGAGAAAGGATATTACACATATTGATAGTAATGGTCAACTTGATACTCAAATTGAGACAATTGTATATAGGTCATTAAAGGGTGATATCACAGGTATTCAGGATGGTATACTTACAACAGGTAGTGACTACAACATAGTGGGTTCAGATGATGATTATGAGAATGTTGTTGTGCATGATGGTGAGATACCTGGTAGAGATGAGCAGACATTGAGCATTCATGACTTCGCTAAGAAAGAGTACCAAGCACAGTTAGATGCTTCGTCATATGAGGTTGAGGCTGGTAGTACTTCACACAATTTGTCCAGCCAGTTGAAAGTGAACAAAGACGGTATTGTGACTTCATTATCTCATCATGATAGGTATGTGGAGTTAGTTGGTATTGATCATATTACTCAAGTGAGGATTTTGCTTGAGTTACCAGCTGATTCTAGTTTACAGATATGGACTCAAGATTGTTATATTGGCATTTGGGATTCAGCTGACTGGAGATCTTTAACACTTTTTGGTAGCAGTGTTTGTTTGGGTGCTATCATGGATTTGATTACCAGATTGCACGGTGTTATCTTTTCTTGTGCTAGTAGATTGTTCGATGTTGGTATTAGTTTTTATACACCAGTGTTGGGCTTTGTTCATATATCCAGTCAACCATACTTTCTGGAATGTGTTGATGATATTTCATATTTGGCAGTGTGTACAGATGAGTCCCAGGATCATATTGGCATTGATGACATCCAAGAGGATGCAGTGGGCAGTTTTGAAGACTTACTTTCCTTGGGTACAAAGGAGTTGGACAGCAGTGCTATAGTTTTTGATACTCCAGATGTTGATATGAGCTTTAGAGTTGATTCACGGGATATGGATGGTAATACTCTAGAGACTAGTAACTTTGAGGATACTCCTTTAGACAGTGCATCAGAGGAGGTTTGTAGGAGACAGTCAAGCTAGTGCCATCATGTGTCTAATTAGTTGAGAGTTAGTGAGCGAGACATTGCTATCGCTTGCCAACATTTTGATGTCGCTCGTCAATTGTTAGCAGTTTATGGATGGGGTTCTCCTACTAGTTATGAGCAAGGAGGCAATTATCTTTCCTTGACAGAGTTCCACTCTTTATGGGAGGCTATCCAGATTCTGAGACAGGATTATATGCAGTTGGTAGCTGATAGATATTATCTTATGGAGTGGGGCAGTATAGCATATGATGCATTTTTGGCCAAGGAAGATGAGGTGAGTGAGCTTACTGAGCAGCTTGAGGTGACTTCTGAGATTCTTGAGAGTACACAGTTGGCTTTCAAGGAGTCATAGTTTCATTTGGCTAAGGTGACCATGGAGTTAGAGCAACTACAGTCTTTACTAGATTTTGTACAGTCACAAGCTGTGGTGTCTGATGATCCGAGGATGTCCATGGTCAAGATTGTCAAAGATAGTGGAGATGGGGATGCATCCATCCTTGATACTAACATTAGCATATTGGGTTCATCCCCACTAGAGTCAGGGTCAGTTGAGTTGGGTGTTGTAGCAGATTGTTGTGGTATGCCTGACATGGTGGTGACCTCTAGCACTAATGGCATGAAGACTACAGATGTTGTATCAAAGACCATGTGTGATGTTGGTGAGCTGATAGTTTGCATGGTTCTTTCTAGTAATACTACTCCCTTGGTGATGTCTTTAGAGGTAGTAGTCAGTTCCAACTTGGTTAGTGATCGATTGCAATTAGTTACATCTGGATTGCAGTTTGAGCCACTGACTGAGATTGGCGCATTATATCAGCATTACATTGTGAGGTATGCTCATCAATTTACCTTTGATGACCATGTTGATGAGATGATGATATAGAGATGTACTTTGGTTCCTAGTGCTTGTCATCAGTTATGGGATAGTTTGATACCTTGGGATGAGAGTTGTGATGGGCATGACATGGTGATAGGTTCTATAGTTGACAGCTTGATAATACGTGACTTAGAGAAGGAGTTTCGGAGTGATGCTTCAGCGGGTGTTGTTATTGATTCTACTCCTTTGGCTATGACATCTCCTGACTTAGCTGGTGATCAGTCACAGTGGGTTGTATCACTTGTTCATGGTGAGTTGTTGACTGAGGTTGGTTTTTTTAATCAACATTATATTGCAAGGTATGTAAATCAGTTAGCACTTGATCCTTGTGTCGAGGAGTTGATGACAGGAAAATTTGGTTTGGGTTCCAATTCTTGTTGTTTATCTTGTGATGGCTTTTCACCGTGAGGGGTGCATGGGAGTTATGGTTATGAGACAGTGGTCGGTGATCTACAGAGTTGTGTTGACTGTAGGAGTTGTATAGTGTGTGGTTTCTCCATACTTGGTATAGTTTCATTCGGGAGCATTCACCATTGTTGCAGAGTTGGATTGTACATTCTGTATAGGCCAGTGAAATGCGTTGATGGTATTTACTATGTTGGCAGTTTGATTTGTCCACTTTACTTGGGTTTTGATGTTTTAAGAGTTTGTGTCTCATGGGTTTCTGACTATGGAAGTTGTGACTTTGGAGTTCCGTTGAGCAATAATTGTCAATTTGATTATGGATTCCTCTTTGTCATATTGCAGAGGATATTGCAAGAGCCTATGTTAATTGACAATAGTATAGTTCATGACTATATTTGGGATCTAGGTGGATTGATTGGTTTATTCTTTAGCCATTTCTTGAGGACAAGAAATATTTGGAAGGGGAGGACTTGTCATGTCCCCTTTTCAAATAATTAAAAATAATAATCTCTTCTAAGGCAGGCAAGCCCAAAAAGGTGAAGTTTTGGAAAAAGGGGATAATCTTTGGAAGCTAATGGACTAATAAATGAAAATTATTATTAAAATATGTTTTATTAACCCCTCTTGGACTTGAGTTAGGGCTATGCCCTCTTTTAAGGAGTTTGGAGGCATTTTGGGCTGATTCCAAAACTTGATTCTTGCTCATTTCTTTGTTATTCTTTAGAAGCTGCCAAAACCGTGGAGAAGGTGACCCAAGAATGGGAGTTTTTAGGTTTTTAGGAAGGCTAAGTATGGGATTTCTAAGCCATTCCATGTGCATGCTCATGCAAAGTTTGCCTTTGTGCTGAACAGTGCAGATTTGTGAGTTTTCGGGTGTGTTTTTGTAAGAGTTTGGTGTTTCCAGTTGAGTATTTCATATTAGTTTGGGTTGCTTCTATATTTCAGACTTTTAGATGTTAAAATAGATCTGAATATATGTATTTGGTTTTTATTGTACTTCTGTGATAGATTATTAGTGTTTTTGTGGTGCTTTCGGGCTATTCTATGTTGTTTTCGAGAGCCCGATGAGCATTGTTTTTATCCTCCGTTTGGGAGCTGTTGTGTAAATGTTATACAGATCTGAAAATTTCATTTTGTAGGATTTTATGCTGCTGAAATTTCTATAAAAATTTCCACTTATAGATTTACTAATAATATGTGAAGCTATGAAGTTTTTGGCACTATTTTCGGCATACCCGATTTGGGGTTTATTGAGAAACTGGTGGATCTTTGAAACATTGGTTGTTTGATCTTAAAGATCTGATTAGAGGCTTGAAATATCATATAAAATAAGAAAAGGGACATTTCATTAACTAAAGTATTTTGAAAGTAAAATTCAAAATTCAAATAAGTAGATATCATATATAAGCCTACCTAGAGATGTAGCCAATGAAGTTTAACTTTTGCATATTATAATTTGAAACAAGGATTATAAATTGTGAAATTATAAATTTTACTCACTTTCTCCATTAAGCATTGCATGTCATAAATTCCCCCCCCCCCCTATAATATTATTCAACATATCACCACACTTAAAAGAAATAATGAGAATAGTTCATGAATCAATGTATACTTTATAATGATCTAATATCATTTGTTTCCACTATTCAAATTCTTCTTCATGTCTCCCAATTTACAACAGAAGTTATCAAATGCAATCAAACATGATTGCAAATAAATAGTAACAATAGAATACCTTAGAGAGGAATAATTTAAGGCAATCCCATAGAAATTCATTCTTTGGAATACTTCATACATTGCAACTAAATTTCATAAATAAATGAGTTTGATTACGGTATCCTTCTACATTGCTTGAAACCAAGAGATTCACATAGTTAGTTGTCATGCAATCATAGGTTAATGTTGAGTTTTACTTGGTTTTGAGAATATTTTAATAATCTCTACTAATCAGGGCCAACCACATGAAGGTGGAAGTTCATTCGGCCCCACCACCCCCTCCACCTCCTCCTAACATTTATATTCCCCATTAACATCTAAAATTCATTCATTTTATTAATAAAATGTAACATTCATGAATTATCACATGATAACATTCATTAACACATTAGTTTCATTAGAACATTCACATGAACATTCAATATAACATAAATAAAACATCTATACATAAACATCAGTCATTATCAAATAAGTTACATAAGTTCACATGAATCCTTTCTTTTTTCTTTTTTTCTTTCTTGTGTCCTTCCCTATATTGTTGCAGAGGCATATCCATGTTGTCATTAATATTTCTTCTCACTCATGGATGTGCACTCGCTATCCTTTGCAAAGGTTGGTCCTCTATAATAACAAATAAAAGGGTTAAATTTAAAAAAATTGAGACTTTAAAGATTTTAAAGAACATTGTAGTACTCTTTACATTGTCCAACCACATCATCTTGCTTGTCGGCTTGGACCTCGACAAGCTCATCATCTGCATCCCTTACAATTGAAATACAAGATGTTTTGTTAATCCCAACACATATTATAGTAAAATTTGTATTACTACACCAATTAAATTTAAAATGTTTACTTTTATTAATAATTCAGAAATAAAAAATTGAATAGAAAATGTTTACTTGTATATATATTGATATTATTCTTCATCCATCTCATCATCAAGATCATTGTCATCATCGACATTGTCACCACCACTATCTTGGTCATCACTGTCATCATCATCATGATTAGTAGCAATATCATTTTCTTTAGGAGCATCATCGACTAACTCTCGATCATGACCCACTTCTTCCTCTTCCTCAATATCTTCTTCTTCCATCACATTATACTTTATTATCCTTGCCCTTGGATCATGCCTAACAAAAAATGACCAACCTAGTTTATGTGGAACCTCTGAGTAAAATACTTACTCACATTGGCTTGGAAAAACACAGGGCTCATCCCCAACTAGCTCAAACAATCTTGTATTAATCATTGGAAATCCATTCTCATGCTCAATAATAGTTCTATTAGGATCATTTAGATTGAGTCATACTCTGTATGATTTGATGATGAAGAGAACTAATTTGAAGGAATTAAGTCACAGTCAAGTATATCAATCAAAATGCCATAGTATCGATTTTGGGATTGTTGAGAATGTAAGTCATTTCTAGATGAAATATTGATCACTTGGAAGACTGCACTTATCCTAGAATCACAATTTCTCTTTGTGTCATCTAAATATTTGATGTAAAATTTATAACCATTGTAGAACATAGTCTTGTGGTGTTTCACCAACAATAATGTCAAACATGTATAAATTATTCCATCTCGAGTTCAAAAACACACGGTTGATTAACAAACTTATAAGTACCTAGAGATCTCTTAAACCATATGCTAAATCTATTTCCTTTTGTGTAACATTGGGATCTCCATTAAAATGAGCTTGTTTAACCAATGAAGACATGGATTCTCATTTTAATCCAAGACCAAAATGTTCACATCATTCAATCCATACCGTCGTCCAATATTAATTGTTTGCAATAAACAAATGTATTGCATCCCACTCTTTATAAGATGTACAAAAGTAAATAGATGACTTAGAAAATATTTATTTGAAGATTAAGAATTAATTAACTCCAATAAAATCTCATAATTTATTACCTTTCACTTTCCTAAATCTACCTTTCCCCACCAAGTACTCCCCTTCAATTTTTTTAATGGAGTTGAGATCCCAAATGCAATCTATAGGAGTCGTTGCTACAAGATTAGGAAGATATTGAGTAACCTACACCATCATTTGGTATACCATATATCCCTCAATCATAGAACCCTTGGGACATGCTCTTTGTTGAACCAAACCCTTCAAAAATTTCAAGTATGATCTCTCAGCCATCCACATTGACCTAGGCTATACAGGTCCATACAATTCAATCTCCTCAACTTGGTGTATGAGGTAGTGTTCTTGTGCATTCAAAAAAATTGAAGGTAAACACTTTTGCATTTCAGACATTAGTAGAGGAATTATTTTTTTCCAATATTTTATATCTTCTTTATGGATTTATTTAGAAGATAACCACCTACAAGGGATTCAAGACACAAAGACATATAAATATGAGACTTTAGGGTATATTACCTATTTGATATATTGAACAAATACCATTTCTTACATCATGTATTTTCCAAGATCATATATCATTTGTTTGATATTATTGTCAAAGTTGTTTGGGAAAAATTGGGGTAGTAGATACTACAACAATTGTCAATTGATGACTTCATTCTTCTTTAATGTAATACAATGAAAATTGAATGCAGTTTCACAAATATATTGTATGTATGAAAGATAATGACTTACCTTGATGAAGGTATGCCAATCATGTATTTTCAGCCCTAGACCAAATTCACTATTCTTTGATATGAGATTGCTTATATTTGTAGCAAATGTTGTAGGAAATATCATTTTTTGTATGACTTCTTTTATGGAATTACTTTGCTACTCCATTAATAACCAAGGAAAGACACTTGCATTAATCCAATCTCCAATTCTATTTGATTCAATGATATTTTTCATTGCATGATTGGAATCATGAATGTCACTAAAAAATTTTGCAAGTTTTACTTTTTCATGGCTTCCATCTAATATTTTCCACAATTTCTTTGTTATATTCTTTCCAATATGCATGGTATCAAACTAATGCACAATTTGTACTTTCTCATAGTAGGGGAACCTACTAAATTCTCTAGGATAGTTCATTTTAGCCCCTTTGGAAGGTGGTCAGTACTGATGCCTTGATGACCTTAAATTCTATTATATTCCAACTACCATAGGTGATATTTCATTCTTCATGTCTTTGATATAGTCTCTTCTTTCATTGAAAAGATAATTTTTGACACTTCAAAACTTGTGTTTTTTGTGGAGGAAGTGCCTATTCTAATCAAAGACCTTCTTTCTTAAACTTTTGGAATGACAAGATTTCATTTTTGTACCACACATTAGACATGCACATTTTCCCTTTTTTTGAAGACCTACAAGATAATGATAGAATTGGATCAAATATGTTTATTTTTGGAATTAGTATTATCACGTACAACTAGATTTTAGCATAACATACCACATAAATGAATTGTCCACACAACCATTGGATGGAATTGAAATTGTTTTTGTCCAATTAATCTATAGATATCATATATAGTTAAACCATTCCATAATACCAACAACTGATTGATAAGAGGTGGAATATATACATTGATATCTTTCACTTGGCACTTACCTAGTTGAATGAAAAACATTAGATAATTATTGTGGTCATTTCACTCCAAGACTTATAATTACATGTAGGTACAATAAAATAATAAAATACCTAGAAAAATCATTGCAAACATAATGTGCTCCCTCTTTATTGACATCCATGGAGGAAGGTTATTGTTTATAACAAAAATAGGCTAGACTGAGTAAATAGATCGCATCTCTCCATATGGATTGACACCATCAATCACCAAAGAAAGCCTGAGATTTCAAGGATCTTCTTTAAAGTGTGACCAATTTTTTTCAATGTCCTTAAATTTTGAAACATCTACATGAATTCGAATAATTTCATCTTGACTTCTATTGCATGCATGACAATCCATAGATCGTGCGAAGCTAATGCACTTGAATAATCATTTAAGATGTGGAATAATGGGGATGTAACAAAGAACCTTGTGAGGCATCTTTTCTTTCACTTGATCATCATTATATCTAATCATATTGCATTCGGGGCATTCTTCTACATTTTCATGTTATTTATGATAAAAAAATTTCAGCCATATGTGAGATGGGATCCAAATAAGACAATTGTTGATTAGATAAATGGATTCGTCAATCAAATGGGTGAAAATTTTGATACCCAAATGACTAGTTATTTTGAAGATTTCAAACAATCCAACAAATAGAGAATGAGAATTTCAGTCTCATTAGTGGAGCAACATTAAAAAGACATTTTTTTTCTAGTGGATATTGACTATACCTACATACAAGTAGTTATCCCTAGAGTCAGATGGCTTAGACCACTGAGCTATGAACTTGATGTGGATTAGGCATCAATAACTATTACAACATTTCTTGTAGAGTAAATTGATAAAACTACAAAGCACTTTGGAACCCATGATGTTGTCAAATCAACGGTGGTAACAAACCTCAAAATAGCTAGAGTAGTAAAGAAGAAAGATAAATTGGTTAAGAAGATCAAAAAGAAATTTGGGGCAGAGATTACAGAGATAGGTACTGTAGAATATGCAGAACAAATAAATGATGATAAAGAACAAGATGACAATGAAGGTGATGAGCCTAAACAAGATTCTCTACACAATTGACTCAAGGCCTAGGAGAAGATGAAGAGGAAGATGTAGAGAAAGAAGAAGCTGAGGAAACATCCATCAAAACCAAGGCCACCAAGAGAAAGGTAAAATCACCACCTGCTCCTTAGCCCAAGCCAAAGAAAGTGACAAAGCTTGCACCCAAAAAGCCTACAACTAGAGCTACTACAAGGACTACTACACAAAAGGCAAAGGAAGAGGCAGCTAAGAGGAAGGAATTAACTAAGAAGAGTGAAGAAGAGCCAAAGAAAAGAAGAAAATTCATGGCTCAACCCGATTTAGAGGAAGGAAAGATAGAATCAGAAGACCACAATCAATTTAAAGTGGTAAGTCATTCCCCAAAGTCTTGTATTGATAAATTATGTGCTATGATTAGGAATGGAGACTTAAATAATTTGAAGAATGTAAATTTTAATAAGCTCACAAAAGATGAGCAAAATAAAATAGAGATATATGTCTATAATATGATGGCAGAATATAAACATACACCTCTTGAACTAGATAGTTCCTTACCAAAGGAATTATATAATATCATAGAGGAAAAATGGCATTTTTGTCTGCAAACTAAGAAAGAAATAAGGGAGTTTACCTTAGCAAGGATGTTGCCTGATTTAACTAAAAGTCAAATAACAAATGCAGTCAAAAGGAACAATAGTATATTTACACCCAAATGTAGGGCATTTAGTAGATTATCAGAGGCTATTTGGGCCTACAGAACAACATGGAAGACTACTATAGGGTTCACACCATTTGAGCTCCTATATGGGAAAGTAGCAATGCTCCCCACTAAATTTGAACATAAAACTTTAAGAACTGCACTCAAGTTGGGCATTGAACTTCCTATAGCATAGAGAGAACATCTTCTACATCTTAACTCTTTGGATGAAATGTGAAAAGTTTCTTTGGAACATACTAAAATTATACAAAAGAAAAGAAAACAATGGCATGACTCCTACAATAGCAATAAACAAGATGGCTGGGTACATATGAAATAAATCATGTCTTTGAAAATGGAGTTGTCCAATTAACTACCATTGGTCCAGTGCCTTTTAAATTATTAGTCAATGGTCAGAGACTCAAGTTATATTAATGGCCCCAAAAAAAAGAGGACTTCCTATAGCAGTTTCAATGGCCAAATTCAAATAACTCTTCCTGCAACTGAAAGTGTTAACCTTCCACTTGCCGCTCTCCAATACTAATTTCTTTGTGCATGCCCACAATAGAAACTTTATGCCCACATAAAGTTCCATAATTCTCCATTCACTTTCTTATTTCTTCTTTATCCACCTCATCTCATTTCTTTACCTTCCACCCACCCAACTTCCACGTCATCATTTTCTAATGCTTTTAATAAACACTACAAGCTTGCTGACGGATGTTGTAACTGCTGATGTAACTTCTACCACCTTTTGGTATGTGTGACAATCAATTAACAAGTATAAGATTTTCAAATTATTATTCATTTATAGTACAAAAATTTCATTGCTTATATTTAATACTGCATTCTTTATATTATGGCATGTTATGCTAGTTCCATACCTTGTACTAAGTTTGGCAAGTGTTTACACTTGTCCATATTTCATAGGGAGCAAGGAAGGTTACTAAAACCCAATGACATTCCTATTTATTTGTAAAGATTTTTTTCCAAATCTTCATATTTCCTTTATTGATGGAATTCAATTGTCATATGTATGCAAGTGTCTAGGTGTTGTACTTCTTATTCTTGAATGATTTCTTATTGTCAGGCTGTGATGTGACCTATATTTAAATTTCAAGTGATTTGATTCCTATTTTTGGGTGATTTTCACACGCATCCATGATTTACTCTCATTAAAGCCATATTATTTCTCATAACTAATTGTTATGACATTAATTACCTATCAAATGAAATGTGAAAATGGGTCTGTAAAAAAACAACAAAAGAAGCCTAAATTCACAAGGGGGAAATAGTGCAAGTAGTGCTGATAGTGAAAGTGTTAAGCACAAATGGGTGGACAATTGTAGCGACAACAACCAGTGGAGCATACCATTTTGATCTCAAATGTAGAGGTAGTGAGGAGATTTAATGTATGTGGTTGGTTAGGGCATTTCTTACATTTAACTACATTTGATGAAGAAGCAGCCACAGAATTCACAAGGAAGTTTGATGAACCAGAAGCTTTTGTATGGGGTTTAATGGTGGTTGCTATAGAAGAGTGAATAGAAAAAGTAATGGGGTTACCAATAATAGGAGAACATTATCCTAATATGCATGATGCAAGATTAGCCAGGGCTCAGTTTATCATACCAATTGATTCTGAGTTGGATATTACCAAGAAAGGTTGCAAAAGAACGTAACTTTTGCGACCATACAAAAAGCTAGCCATGCACATTATCAGGTACCTCACATGTGAAGGAATATTTTCATATTTACATACACATCATTTTAAATTTCTCAATTGTATAATTCATAATCATCCAGTAAATGTTCCTAATTTCTTGTATAATATGCTATGTATTAGTGCTAAAGAAACCCAAAAGGGAAAGGAAAATTATGTCACGCATCATGCCCTAATTAAATTAATCACAAAAAGATCACTTAGGGATGTTTGTCCCATGTCATGGGCAAAATTTGTCCTAGCTAAAACCCTAGAATCTTAGGCTTCCCTTAATGAACAACCTAGTGAGGAGAATGTAGTTTCCACTGATGAACCTACTAAGAAAAGCACTCAAGATGTTGAAGCCAAAAATGTGCAAGGAAATGTACAAGAAAATTTTCCTTTACCTATTCAAGAAACCCAGAAACCTACCTCTAGCCGAGCAAAGAGAAAACAGAAATTGCAAGAAGAGATCTCTGCTCTAGTAAAACAAAAGCCAAACCCTATAGTCGTGAGGCAAAAGAGAACTAAGATGGATATTGTAGTAGTTACTCCTATAGTAGAGACACCAAAAGGAAGAGGTAGGTAGAAGGCTATGATACCAGAAGAAACCCCTATAATAAGAAGTCCTAGAATGAGAGGACAAATTTCTAAAGAATCCACGTCATCCAAGCCATCTACTAAAGAATCCCCAGTACAAATTGTTCCTAACAACTCTCCTCCTCATCTCGAAATTAAAAACATTCTTGAAAACCCTAATGAGGAATGTAGGGTTGAAGTCAATGAAAATTGAAATGATACCTCAATAGGCCAACCAAGTACTTCAAGTTGTAAAGATGAAATAGTTCTTGAGCAAGTTTATCCAAACACTGCCCTAGTTCCCTATAAATCAACATGGCTTATTGATTTTGTAGAACATTTATGGAGGGAATGGAGAAAGAGGAAAAGAAACCATGAAGAGGATAGCGGTTCCATTACCCTATAGAAACTTCTTTTCCAGTTCTTTGGACAAAATATGTTTGTTATAGCCCTATGGGAAGAAGAGAGGAAGAGAATGAAGAAAGACATAGTGTCTCTAAGTGCAGAAATTACAAATTTGATAAAGTAATTAGCAAATAAAAAAAAAAGGATGGATCATGCCCTCAAATTGGTTGATCAAGCACTTGCTTGTAGACTACCACCATGGATTTATGCTCTTTGTTTAAAGGAACAATTTATTTTATTCCAACTAATGCTAACCCTTAAGAATATAAATGTAGAATTCAAATCAGCATAGGAATTCTATGGTTTATACTAGACTTTTCCGTCCTAGCAGCAGAATTTGCTTTGTGAATTATTTGTGCACAATTTTATTATCCCATTAGAAACCTAATGGAATCATTTAATCTATATAGGGGATATACATTTGAGGGCTTTGATGTCCTGGATGTATAATGAAGCAAACTATGATAGGCAACTGAATAATTACAGAGATGAGGAAAGAACAGAGCCCTTGCCATTAAGAGCTAAGAGCAGTAAACCAAAAGTTCTTAGGGACTAGTTTAGATTAACTTATGGGGATAAGAACAAGGGAGTAAGGGATAGAATCTCCGCTGCCATAACCAAGGCCTATGTAGATTATGAGAGCTTACCCTACTTTGCCTTCCAAAGAGCCATGGCTAGTGTCAGAAGTAGATGGAGTAGGTTACCTGAGACACTTAAAAGGTTAGAGCCACATAGTCCCATCAATTTGGAGGCTGCCCTTCATTGAGCTCCAAAGTATCTAGAGTTAGGGAAACAAGCTAGACCAAACCTATGGTGCCCGCTCACTATGCAACCTCCAATGCTCATGTGGCCCCTGTATGATATTAATGCTGATAGACTTGACAAGTTGGAGGAGGACAATAGAAGGTACTTTTGGGAAAGAAAATGAGGATTCTATTATACCTTCAAGAGTAGTAGGAAAGGAAGGACTAAAGTTGGGGAATTCAAGTCATTGACTAGGAAATGCAATGTTTAAGGACAAGCATTAGTTTACCAGGGGGTAGATGATGAGGCTAATTATTGCCTCTATTTTATGATATTTTTAAACACTTTGTTGAACACTCTATTTTATTTTCGTCAAAAAATTTGTGAACTTATGTTTACCTAAACTAATGATTAACCTACGGGTAGAAAGTATGTCATCTTTTGCCAATATTATATTATATTATATTTTATATATATATATATATATGATGTAGTATTTCATATAATCATTACAGTGTCTGTTCTTATATTTGAATTTAATTTGATAATGCTTATTTAGAAATATGAAGATGATTGGAAGAATTCAAAGATGAACTTTGAAGACAACCAGTAGCATTCAAGGAGGAAAGACATTGAGATCTAGCCATGATGGAGAAAAATCATAATGGTACCAAAGGACAAAACTATAAGTATGGAGGAGCTATGAAGACTTACTACATTCTCTAGATTTATTATTATGTCAAAGTGGTTTTTTAGACTTTATTATTCTGCCTTGAGCCGTTATCTTTTCTTCTCGCCTTGAGTTGTTATCTTTCCTTCTTTTTTGCCTATGGATTTATAGCTAGTTTGTTTGCTTTTCTATTTTGGAATAATGGTTGGTCTTCTATATATAGGGATTGGACCAATTGTGTTAAGGTTTAGAAGAAGAAATTTTATGAAAACAAACTATTAACTCTTGCAGTGAGTTGTTTTTATAATTCTATGTATTGTTCCCATGTAATAAATTTTTGAAATGTAATGAAATAGTTTCTGGCCTATATCCTATGTTAGTAGATTAGTTGAAGCAAACCAAGGGGGCCCACTTGGGAGGTGGATTAGATTAGATTAGTATAGATTTATTTTCAAGCATTTCTAGTATTGTAGATAGAAGTTGTAAGTTCCTTCCTATAGCATCATACTGTGTGAATGTTCCTGCAACATCTATGAGAACAGTTATAGTAGATGAACTGAGTTGGAATATATGTTAGCATTTCATTGAATTTATAGTATACATTTCAATAAAGAGTTAAGAATGTTAGTTTCTAGTAGCAATAGTGTAGGTTCTTTTCTTTGCATTTTACTTTCTTGTAGCATAAGCATAATGACTCATTAAGAGACCTAGTGCACATACTGTGCTAACCATTTCAAGTATACATCCCTGGGTTGACAAGATTAAATGCACATCATAGTGGAAAAAATAATCCTTATATTGAATACACCATTCCTAAACATGGCCTTGAGCATGATTATTATACACCTATTATGAGGTGAACCAATCTTTTCATGAACGATTTTCCCAAATTCTTTGGGACACCATGCTAAATTAAAATAAACAAAGGTGGAATTTATAGTTATAGAAACAAATGAATTCCATTTGTAGGGATAATGCAATTAGTGCAACAAAAATTCCTACACCACCTTCCAAGAAGTTTCATGTTATCTGTTTGAAGTCTGAACACTTTGTCTATTACCTTGACAAGTGGTTGTATATTAATTTAAACTCACTTGATGTGGTTGTATATGAGATGTAGACTTTACTTTAAAAAGCATTTTAATGGTTATCTAATTTCAACTTATTATTTGATGCAATTGAGTGTTGACACAGTTATTATATATGGTATGTTGTACTATTTAATTTTTTTGAGAGTTAATGGTCATTGTGCACCCAAATTTAGTTGTTATATAGATGCAATGTTAGTGAATGGCTTTTTACTAATACTATTCTTCTACTAGATCTAGATTTTGACCCTTTTATGGATCTACAAGCTCAATCATGAGCCCATATAATTATCCATAGAGCAATGTGAAGTGAAGCCTCAAATTGGCTCATTAGTAGGCAAAGAATCTGGTCACACACTTCATTCCATCATCATAGATGTTTCAGTAGGAAAGTCATATTCATTAATGGCCTTGCATTTATAGGACTTGGGAAGCTATGACACTCAAGCTAGGCATGATCCCTCAAAGTTCTCATCAAAATATATTAATGATCTTAACATAATGACAAAAAGCTCATTGCCACCTTTGGTGAGGTAGTCTCACTCTTTTTACAGTGAAGGCCAATTGTCTATAATCTAAAGTTTTAATTCAAATAACAAATGGAGAGCTTCTTAAGGTACTAATTTCTTTCATGGAGTTCCTAATAAATATCAAGGTTCTCATTTAGGTGACCAATTGCCAAGAGGTCCACGAATAGACCCAATGATTTCCCAAATTGGCAAAAGGGTAGATCACAATAAAAGAGAAGTGCAAATCCTATCAAATATAAAGTTATTGGAGATCAAATGGGTGTATCTCCTTTATTGAAAAATGTAATTTCTTTTGGAGACTTTAACTTAAATGGAGATTGTTAGTTCCCAAACATGTCCCAGTCAAGTAGATGACCAAGATGTTGCTTGAGTAAAGGGGATACTAGTTTATTAAGGTATCTTTATGATCCCACTTGCATTTAGTTACTATTTTTGAGTGGTTAGCCAGCTGCTTTGGTGTGGGATTTCTTTAATATATGATGTCCTTATACAAGTACATGCCATGTTTTGTAAACATTTTCTATTGTAAAGGATTAGTGAGAAATATCTATAATATCCCTTTTTGGGACTAAAGAATATAACTATTAAAATCACAAAGCTTCAATATTGTTCTAATGGAGATTATGTGCAATATCATTTGGCTAATTTTGATTTGTTCAATAATATTGTATACATATGTAAGAATAATCTAGTGCATATATATCCTTAAATGATGTGCCTTTTCTTTATTGGATGCACTTGCTTCAGTTTCTTAGAATGATTGTTTATTACCTACTAGAGGGTTGTGTCTCTTTAGCATCTCCTCAAGGGTAGTGTCTCTTCCATACATCCCCTATCCCACCTTCTCCAATTCCCTACTCTCTCTCTCTCTCTCTCTCTCTCTCTCTCTCTCTCTCTCTCTCTCTCTCTCCATTTATCCCTCCCTCTCTTTCTATTCAATCTAATGAACCAACTGGATCTGCTCTACATTTTAATGTTTCAAGTATTGCTTCATAGTCTAACTTGTGAACCTTCCAAAGAGTCTTATTATGTGTATTTCCACCATATTTTATCAAGTAAACATTTGATGTAGCAACAAGGTTTGAATAATAAAGAATATTCCTCTTTGTTTCTCAATCCTTGAATAACAACAAATTAGGATTCTTCATAGAATATCGTCTAAGCCATGTGCCAATTACAACCACTACACCAATATGGTACTCTAAACCTTCACCATCTATATCCAAGCGATCCAATATTATTTTTCCTAGACACCATGACACAAATAATAATCTATCTATTCTTCATTGTCTTTAGATGCAATAAGAATAAAAACATGACCTGTAGTGATAAATGTACAAAATGTGGTCATTAATTCAGTAAATACTTATGTAAAAGTTATAAAGTTACATATTGAATTTACAAATATATATATAGACACACACACACACACACACACACACACACACACAACTAGGTTCCACTAGATTAGATAAGTGGTCAAATTCAATGGATGAATCTATCTCTATCATTTCTAGTGCTTGTGGGGGATGATAGGTATCAATTGGGTCCAAAACTCATATATCCCAATTGTCCACCCATTTAGTTGACTCACACTCATCCCAATTTTCCTCTATGCATGATGGACAATAGAATGCCATTCTATTTGTGTGGATACTTCATGAACCTATGTTAGAGATTCTAAAGAGTGCAACTCACTTGATCTTATTAGTGTGCAACAATCCTTATAAGGTGCAATGTTAGTATTATCTATCAACCAAAAAACTCTATGAACTATAGAATCACCTTCCTTACCTGAAACCATTGTAGCATTACACCACTAGATGATGGATTTTGCATCTATCAATGTTGCTCCATATTTTTTCTTTAGTTGTTCACAAGCTCAGGCTCTTTTGATGCATGCACTTGCACCATCATGCTTTCCTTTTCCATGACTAGCCTTTGTCAAATTCTACATATATTAAATTCTAGACAACTAGTGCATCTTTCTCAACCAATAGAACATCTGTGCATTCTTGAATTTAGATGTGTAATTTCCTAACCAAATAATATTTTGGTGATATGGTATGCCCCTATTAGCCAAATCTCTATAAAATAGCTGAAAACAACCATGTACAAACTTCACAGAATGTGATTGATCATTGTTGATGCAAAAATGGTACTCCCTCAATATCTCACTATCATCCTCTATACTTTAGGTAAATACACACATTTTATGGAAACCTATTGAGAAGTATAATACTTTTCTTGCACCTCATTCTGTGTTTGTAGTTTGTAGTGTTGATCTCAAAACTAGTTTTTAAAATTGAGTATCAACACACTTAAGGAATCTACTAAGTTCATACCATATGCCAAGTATAATATGTATAGATGCCAAGTTGCAATGAGTGCTAAGTCACTCATGTGTCGAGTAATAATAAGTGCTAAGAAAATAGATAGAGCCAAGAAATTTTCAAGTGTCGAGTGAACAATAGATGTTGAGCAAGTTTAAGTGCCAAGCCAAACAAAATTATAGTATGTGTCGAGCACCAATATCAACAAGTGTTGAGTAGCACAAAATTGGACTAGTTATTTGTGATGGCACAAAAAACTATGTAAATCATTTTTGAGCTGACATATAGATAGATCTTGTAGCTTTGAAGATAAGATTGAATCTATTTAGATTTTCTATTTGATCAACATGCAACCAATCAAAAAAATAGAGAAAATTGAGTGGGAAAGTTGGATGAATCCCAATAGTAGATTCATACCTAACCCTAAGCCACCAAAGTCTTTTTAAGGGAGATGAAGCCCCATAATTTATTTATTAATGAGAGAGAATTAGAGAATGCATGTGAGAAGGTGATGATAACAGTCAAAGGGGTGAATTGAATAGCATACATTCAAGGTGACTTATAAGAAGGACAAAATTACTGAATCAGTTAGCAGAATAGAGGATCAAGGTTACAACAATTTCATATCAGATCAGAGAGGATCAAGATGAATTGAATTGGGATATGAAATTAGCAATATCATATTGTAAGTGTATAAGATCAAACATTTTAATGTACTTTCTAACAACTGTATAAGCAAGATAAAATCATTTATATTAAGGTTTATTTAATAGTCATTGAGAAATCCTTTAATAGGGCAGGATCTAACAATCCTTTGTAATCCTTTAACGGGGCAAGCCTTTCATAGGGAAAATCACGAGAATGGTCAAAACATGTAACCTTAATAGGTGAACTTAGTTGCTACAGTAGTGAAGAATTGTGGTTGTCATCCCCACCCTAGTTTTACCTTCTTATTAGAGGGTTTCTAGGTAATCATATCTAGTGTCAAGTGTTTATGTGGATGCATCTACTTTACATGTTATTTCAATTGTTTATGCATGCATTATTTTAAAGATTAAAATTTTTATTGGTTAGAGTTTAGTACTTCTGATTCACCCTCGCTCTCAGAAGTATACATTTCCCATTTGTAATTCTAACAATTGGTATCAAAGCCCAATTCTCATCAAGAGAAGTCTTATATCTTGGAGAAAAGATCTTGAGATGGAAGTTTACAAGTTGGGAAGGACTATTGAGAATCAAGAGATTGAGACGCACCTCTTACTACAACAGCTGAATGAAGCCAGAGATGCCTTGAGAAGCTTTCTAAAGAGAAGGAAGAGATTACTATAGCTAAAAATGACACTCAATACAAGGAGATTGACACCAAAAATTTATTTGCAGATGGTAACTCTTGTGAATTTGATGTATCAATTGCAAATCTTATGAAAAAGAATAGAGCACAAGCTGAGGAGATCAAAAATCTCAAGTTGGAGCAAGAATCCCAAGCAATATTGCTATGTGAAGTGGTTGAACAAAAGAAGAAAGCTATAGAAGACTAGGCCATTATTGAAGTAGACAAGAGAATTTTTTCAAACATATTGGAAGAAAAATTAGTAGAGCTTTCCAAGATCTTAAACATGTAGTTGGACACCCTAAGCCAAATGATGAATGCCCATCATGAGTTGAATGTCAAGGACATTGAGATAACTACATTGAATTTATAGAATGAGAAATTGGAGAATGACCTAAAAAGAGATGAGTTTTCTAAAAGTTTCTACGAGCCAAATGAAGCCATCAAGTAATTTGAGCAATTACTAAAACACCCTAGATCCAGTAAAGACACATCAAGATTGGGCTACACAAGCATCGAAGAAGGAGAATCATCCAAATTTGCAGAGGAAAGAAACAATAAAGGTAAGAACTCTAAACCTACTTTTCATCATTGTGGAAAGAAAGGACATACAACTAATGTTTCTAGGAGCAAGAATGGTAGTCAAAATGCCAAGTCAAAGAATATTATTCATTGTCACAAGTGCAAAAAAAAGGTCATTAGGCACATGAATGTAGAAAAAGGGTCACGCATGCACCAAGATTTGAAGCACATTGCTACAATTGTTAAAAGTTTGGACACAAAGATTTTGAATGTAGATACAAGTCCACATGGTTAGCAAACAAGAGAAGAAGCCATGAAAATTCGTATAATTGGGATTAAAATACAAGACATAGCTATCATTATTGTCAAGAGTATGGACACATCCCTAAGAATTGCATAAGAACACATTTCAGAGGTAGCTATAATAGATGGTTAAGTCAAACTACATGTTTTAGTTGTTTGAAGATTGGTCATATCAGCAAGCACTACCCAATGAGGACAAAGGTACCTAACTTAGAGTCAAAAAAGGGAAAAGGCAAGGTAGATGTTGAGCACATTAGAGGAGAGATGAACAAGAAATGGAAGAAGAAAGATGGATGCAACACATCAAATAGAGGGATCACTTCACCTAAAAGTTCAAGTGATCACACCTCATCAAACTAAGAAAAAAGAGGTATGTGGGACTAATTTTTAAATGCCTCATCATACATCAGTTCCAAGATAACGTTAGTGCTAAAAATAAAAAATTAGCATGAATAAAGATGCAAGTCAACAAGGAAAAACCAAGGTAAAATCTTTAAGTTTTCATCTTACTGCCGAGTGTGAAAAGTTCTCTTCAATTGCCAAGTAAATTTTAGTGTGTGTCCAGTTGTTAGCCAAAGCCAATTGAAGTTGAGTCACTAGTGGTTACTGAGTGAAGGAAATTTCTATTGAGGTCAAGTAAGGGTAATTCTAACAACTGTCGAGTGATGGAAAACCAATGGATGTCAAGTGAGCTAGAAATTGTATAAAAGCTAAGTTTATAGCTATACAGGCACCATGGATTAAATGTGATGTTTTGAAATGGTATTAGGAAAAATTATGCTCATTTTTCATCATTAAAAACATAGAGAAAGAGTGAGTAGAGAAAAGTGGATAACGAGCAGAGATTGAAGCATTTGAACAAATTCTAGCCAAGATCAAGCATTGTCTCATTGATTTGAAAGGTATTCCTCACATGCTGAGTTACGCAGTTGCATAGTTTAATATCTTTTGAAACCCTAGTTTTGAAAAATGGCCTCTAGTTCTAGAAATCTTAAGGATAAGGAACCCTTCAAAGTTTAGTTGGTTAGTAATGAGGTTAAGCAACCAGATTTTAGGCCTATTCCTGAAGTTGCATATAAGAATGATCCACTAGGGGCATTGTCAATCTTTCCACCCAAGGTCATAATCGTTCAAGACATAATAAAATGTTATAACTACAAGGTTGGAGGAATAGGAGACATGCAAATTTGACAAGCATTGAAAAATTGTGTGAGAATGGAGTATTGAAGGAAGAATTTTAGATCATAGAAAGGAAGGGCTTAACCCATGCCCTAAATTTCCCCACTGTCTTTAAGATTGAATGGATATGAATTTTTTTTAGTAGAATTCATGATAAATGTCTATGGCTGGAACGAGGACCTATCAAAATATCAAAAAGGATTGTGCATAGGGTTACAAGATTTCCAACCCTAGAATGGCCCAAAACCTTGAGAGTGATTCTAAAGAAGGAATTGAAAAGAATATAGGGGCAAAGTGGAATAAGAGGGGAATGACTATTGATACATCAAAGATCCACTTCTAAAATTTGTAGTGAGGGTCATATCTCAAAAATTCTATCAGTCAAGTTGACTAAACAGTGTGCCATGCATTGCAGTTGATGTAGGGTACAAAATTGTGAAGAAAGATCACACTTATGATCTGGCAGAGCTACAGTTGTAACAAATCATGGAGAACTTAGGAGTAATAAGGAGATCAAAAGGTGATCAATGCAAATTTGGATCAATTTTGATATGTATATTTTTCTATGTTTAGAATGAGTTTCCTTCTTTTGGTAAGATAGGATGAAAGACTATTAGGTCTATAGCTATACAAATTAATGAATACATAGAGCAAATGGGAGACAATTTTGAGTCTATAATGAATAGTTATTTTTAGGACTTTAAGAAAACCATGAAACAAATATTGAGAATCCTAGTTTCCCTTGTGGAGAAGTATTACAATGACATATGTTTCTTAGCAGACATTGATTACACATTTATCTAGGCTACAATACCTAGAGTAAGGTGCCTAAGGCCTTTGGGTATGAGATCAATATAGATGAAGCATCAATAGCCATCATTGCATTACTTACAAAAGAAATTAATATGTCAAAAAAGATCTTTGGCAACTATGATGTTATGAAATCCAAGGTAGAAATGGAGTTGAAAACTGCCTCAACTTTAAAGAAGAAAGATAAATTGGTCAAGAAGCTGAAAGCCAAATTTGCTTAAAATGTTGAAGGAGATGATGATGAAGAAGAATAAGAACAAGAACAAGAACAAGGACAAGAACCTCTTACCCTAACACAAGGAATGGGTGAAGGTGAAGAAGAAGGTGCTAAGGAGGAACAAGTTGAGGAAGCACTAGCAGTACAAGAACCAAAGAAAAGAAAGGCTTAGAAGCAACCTATAGCTCAGCCCAAAGAAAAGAAAATTGCCAAACCAAGCCCTACTAAGCCTACTACTCCAGCCACAAGAGCAACTACAAGAGCCACAACTCAGAAGGCTAAGGAGAAAAAAAAAGCAAAAAAGAAGGCTATAGAGCAACCAAGTCCAATGTAGAAGAAAATAAGGAAGAAATATGTTGTACAACTAGAATCTGATGAAGAGAGGACCAAGTTAGATGACAACAACTAGTTTAGAGTGGTAAGTCATACACCCAAGTCTAATCTTGAAAATATTTGTGATAATATTAGGGATAATGAAGACTTGACTGGTTTGAAAACCATTGATTTCAATAAATTAAATAGAGAGGATCAGAATAAGATTGAGGAAAATATTCAAGAATACTCCACTTGAATTTGACACTATTATGCCTAAGGATTTATATTCCATTGTTGAAAATTAATGGCATTATTGCCTAAACATGGAGAAAGAAATAAGAGAGTCCACATTGGCACAAGTGATGCTAGATCTATCAAAAGGACACATAACAAAGGGAAATAAAAAGCAAGGTAGAAAATTTGTACCTAAGTATAGAGCCTTCAACATTCTTCAAAATAAGATTGAAGATGTTGCCAAGAAGTTCACTCAGATGTAGAAGCTGATATATGGATTGACCACTATTAAGGAAGGAGAGGAAGATCCTGTTGAGGGAAGAAACAATAAATAAGAGGAAGAAAATAACAAAGAAGGATAAATTGAGAAAGAAAAGGAAGGTGACACAATGGAAGAGGCACTACAAAAGGGAGAATAAATGGCAACTACTAAAGAGTAACAAATAGATCAAAGTGTGCAAGACACAGAATTTCCACCACTAAGCCCTCCACATGACTCCAACACACCTGCAAAGACAATACAAGTAAAAGATGTTCCTAATAGCTTATTTCAGAACATCAACCCACTCACTTCAGAGGATCTAAAGAAGATCCTTGACCAATCAACATTACAAGAAAATTTGTGTGACAATCCAGTATTGGTCAGTGTAGATGAGTTACAAAAGGTAGTAGCTGACCTAACTAGGGACAAGGTGACTATACAAGAACCCTCTTTTGCCATCCCTATTGCTAATAATGGACAACCTCAAGAGAAAGCATCAAAAGATACATTAGCTAAGGTTGATACCACAATTAAAGTTGTTATGACTGAACAAAAAACTCAAACTACTGAGGAGATAATAAAGAAAAAAACAGGACAAGTAGAGGTGTCTATTCCTACTACACAAACTCAAAGTGCACCACAAATAATTTTGATTGATCAAGGAGGATCACAAGAAGAGAAGGATATTCCAAAGGAGTAGAAGTATGAAACAATTCAAACATTGGTTAATATACAACCTACTGGAACTCCTACAAAAGTCCTTTAGAAGCTGAGCAGTGATGCAATGCCATTCCAAAAATCAGCACTAGGCTCAAGCTCCACAAAGGTTGCAAGGGTACTTCACTATGGAGACCCAACATTAGATGAAGAAATTGTCTTACCAAAGTATGATTATGCAACCATAAACCTTGAATAGATCATTGAAATGTAGGAGGCATTGGAAAGAAAGAAAAACCAAGACATACTCAGAAAGGAGTATAAGCAAAGGCAATCATTATATGAAATAAAATACATCTTTCTATATGCATTCAGCTTGCAAACACCTAATGAAGCCAAGCCAATATTGAAATAATTGTGTAAAATTGTTGAAAAAGTGACAAATGAAGACTAAGAGACTAATACATGTATATGCTACTTTAGTATGTTAGAAACACTAAATTAAAACAATCAAAAAGCATTTGCATACTAATTTAACATAAATTCATGAGAGACAAAGTGAAGTCCTCAAATGAGAATATGAGCCATGGATAGGCTCTCTCAATGAGGATGATCACTTGATGTAGAGGTGTGTCTAATAGCTAAGATGGCTTGATTATGTATGTATGCTCAAATGCTCAAATGGGCTTCAATGGAGGATTTTTGATAGATTATGGTGAATGGATTTAATGTTAAAATGGCTTCTCAAAATGGCATTATGGCTTTACTTTCTAGATTGTGTTAAAATGGCTTGGGAGAGGATTCTTTAAATAGGCAAAGGGCTAGAGGGATCAAGGGATAGGATGCAAGGATGAGAGAAAGCTTATGGAAGGTTTAGATTGAATGAGAGGAGAGCACATGTATTGTGCTTTCTTATAGCCAATCAAGGAGTGACACATGTCACAAGGTCCTTGGTTAGAGCAATAGGGGTTGAGGGGTCAACAAAGGAGGCTCAAAGCTCATAAAGACCCTCATAATGGCTTGTAAGAGCAATGAATGGGCTTGTAAGAGTCATTTATGGCTTTGTGGGCTTCATAAAGTTTTATGGTTGGGATATTTGTGAGAGAGTTGAGATATTTTGACTTGGGTTGGATTAATAAAGTCTTAAGCTTGACTTAGGAATGTGCAAATGATTAAGGCTTGGATTAGGCTTGGGTTAAGATTAGACTAGGCTTGTTAGAGAAGGGCAAGTGGATGACATTTAATGAGGGTGGGTGAAGGAGGAGATATTTGTTGGCTTTGGCTTGGGTTAGCAAGTCTTAACCCATGTTTAGGGAATGTGACTGAAAGGCTGGGGGGGGATTAGGATTAGGGTCAAAGATAAGGATTGGCATCTTCTAGAAGAGTCTAGGCTTTGGATGAGGATGAAGACTTTCTAGAAGAGTCTAGAACTTCCTAGGATGAGGATAAATAAGGTTTTTAGGAAATAAATAAAGTTTTATTTATTTCAAGGGTTTTGGTTGAGGAGATATTTATTAAAACATTTTTAATAAACATGAGGATTAATATTTAATCTTAATTAAATATTTTGAGTTGGGATTAGGGGTAGGAAATGGTGGGATGGGCCTTTAATCAAAATTTAAGAAGGATTAGAAGATTTTGGAAGAGGTTAGTGGTCTTAAGAAAATTGGCCAAGTTTTGGGCAAAAAATAAATAAATTATTTATTTTGGAATTTTTGGTCAATTTATTAATTAAATAATTAATAAATAAGGAAATAATGTTTAAATAAGATTTAAACATTTTTGGGAGGGATTCCTTAATTAAATATTTTTAATTAAGATAAAGGGATTTAATGGCATAAAAATAAATAAATTAATTAAATAATTAATTAATTAATAAATGATGATGTCATCAAGGACTTTTTCAGAAAATAAAAATACTTTATTTTCGAAAGGATTTTTAGGTGTCTACATTTTGCCCCTCTTTGATGTGATGCCACAAGTGGCATGGCATCAAAGATAAGAAAATAAGAAGCCCAAGGCTAGAGCAGAAGATGAGAGAATGGACTGCAAGATACCCCCTAAAGAAGGCGGTGCAGAGAGAAAGCGAGGCTCGATGGCTTCTTGAAAAGTACAAGAATCTTGGTGGGTGGGAGGATGAAGAGTGTCTTAAGAGAAGAGGTTTTGTTAGCTCAAACTCTCACTATGGGAGAATGATAAAGGGGAAAAAAATTAGAGGCACAAGATTAAATAAGCTTAAGACTTTCAGGATTGGGGGGGGATGAAGGAGCAGAGCGCTATAAAAAGGAATCCAGGATAGGGAGATGGATGATGGGATTATAAAGCTGATGCAATAGGATTTCAAAGAGTCAAATTGGCAGAAGATGGGTTTTAGAGATCCCTAGGACTAGGATTGTGGATCTTGAAAGATGAGGCTTGGTGGATTGATTGGATTGGTGGATCCCTAAGACTAGGATTGTGCATCCCTAAAGCTAAGAGTGATGATTGATTCTAAGAGATATGGTTGCACAAGCTGGGGTAGGAGAGACGAATGTGGGATATGGATGGGGGATAATGGAGATGAAGGGAATCCATTGAAGCTTTTTGAGCAGGGGGATACTTCAAAGAGAAGTACCACCATGTAGTTGAACACTAGATTTTCTATAGGACTATTGGTTAATTGCCAAGGTTACCAAGAACATCAAGGTCATGTCACCAACCATCTAGAGGACTGACGGATTGACTCAAAACAAACACGCAAGGAATTCCCCAGCATCGCACATGAAACCCTGAGGAACAACATGGAACCGACACTAGGTAACCCACAAGAAGAAAAGAAAAACAAATGAAAGACCTAATCAATACCTTATGCTCAGATTGCCCCATTCACAGCATACCATGATATGGAAGATCATGGCAACCATGAGGAGGGAACAAGGAGATTGCTTGGAAAAGATACTTCAAGACCCAAAAGGGAAGATTCCAAATCAAAAGAAAGCAAAAATCCAAAAGAGAACCATTTGCAAATGAGATGGGTAGGACAAGGTACTAATAGACCAAGAGCAGACATGAGGAAAGCTATATCCTACAAGGATCTATCAGAGAGCACCTAAGCTAGTGAATTTGGATGAGTGATGCATTTGGCAAGTTGAACTAAGAAGGATAACACTTTGGTGATAGGAGATCTAGCTAAAGGATGCATTGGAATACCTAACCAAGATTTGTGCAATGTGTGCAAGATGTTGATCAATAATGAACTGACACAAAAGCTGGATAGATACAATGGTACTAAGCTAAAGAGGATGTACAAGCTGATGGACCAAGATATGGTCCAAATATACAAGTTGTTTTGGATAATATTGGATATACAAGCTATGATACAAGGTATGATACAAGTGTTGGATACAAGATTATTTACAAGCTGTACAGGAGCTCCGGATGATAAGATAGCAGGATGGCTCAAGGTGGTGCAAGGTGTAGAAGCTAAGGATGAGGTGATAGTAGAAGATATGGATTTGGTAGGATGCATCCAATGATGATGATAGATGTGTGACCAAGGATGGGGACAATGCTAAGGTTGGTGGTAGTTGAGCTGATAGATGGTGCTAGAGTGAATGGCTAATGAGAGGATGACATTGGATTTGCATGAGGATAGCCTAGAGTGAGATACCAATGATAAGGGAGGATGGACAAGAAAAGAAGTCCAAGGAATACAGTGCCCCCAGTAAGAAGATGACATGCAGAAGGAGGTCTTACGATGGATGTGATAGGATTAAAGCTAGGATGGAAAAGCTGAAGGTGCTAGGGAGATGGATGATAGCTGGGATGATGGGGTGAGGTTGTAGAAGATAAGTGGATAGTGATAGATAAAAGCTGGAAGATGAAAGATAGGTGGATAAATTGGAAGATGGAGCTAGATGGCAAGATGTGACCAAAAGCATGAGGATGATAGGCTAAGTTGGGGATGGCTGGATTATGCATGCCACTTGTTTGCCAAGTTTTCATTATGGTACTTGTCCAAGGTGCTTGAATTCCCAAGTTTTCACCAATGGACACTTTATTTTTCGTTATTTTTTTGACTTTTTGACTTTAGACTTAGCTGGAATGATTTTGGCTTTCTTTAGCTATTTTTAGCTTTTTTGGGATTTTTCATTGGTTGTTGGAATGTTCAAGTTTTTTGCTAGCTGTTGGTACACCGGATGTGTGATTTATGCAATAGATTGGATTAGATGGGATTGATGGTAGGAGATGGAGGGATGAAAAGGCTAGAAAGGAGCATGAGATGGGGATGCTTGCAGGATCAACATTGGCACATGTTGGGATGGGTGTGAAAAGAGCATATGGGGGATAGATGGTAGATGTGAGCTTGATGGAGCATTAGCAATGGTGGATGCTTTTATGCATTTGGTTTCAACTTTTTTCTTTGGGATCCACATAGTTTTGGATTTTCTTTACATAGGCTTTTGCATTGTTTTGCATTCTTTGATTGGATT
Source organism: Cupressus sempervirens (assembly GCA_028749045.1). Classification (NCBI taxonomy): domain Eukaryota; kingdom Viridiplantae; phylum Streptophyta; class Pinopsida; order Cupressales; family Cupressaceae; genus Cupressus; species Cupressus sempervirens. The sequence continues at coordinate 697,989,876 of CM053784.1, forward strand.
TTTCCTTTTTGGAGTATGTCGTTTAGAATAGACATATGATTGCCTAGGATGTGGATTTTTAGCTTCATGCATTTTGAAGTTGGCATTCACATTGCTGTGGTAAGCTTTGGGAAGATGGTTAGGAGAAGCTTTGTGAGATGGAGAGGATATGGAAGAGCATGTAGGGGGATGATGATGGATGATGTGCCCTGATATGTGCCTTTGTTGATCTTGCATAAGAATGGAGGGAATATGATTTTTATGATGGCTAATAGGAGGATGGAGGATGGTAGATTTTGGGACATGGGAACCCAAAATGGATTTAGCGAATGAAGGGGGGATATGGTAGGTTGTTTTTGGTTGCAAATATGGTGGAGGGGGGATGACATAAGATTTCTTGAAGGAGTGATGGGAGGTTGGCATGGTGGGCCTGGAGATAGGCTTGGTTTGGGGATGGCATGTACCAACACTTTTAGATGGTCAACCTTTGGATACATATCCAAGACCATGACATCTTGGATTCTTTTGTGCAATAATAGGCTTTTTGATTCCTTTCTCTTGTGGTCCTAAACCTTAACCTTGATAATGCCATTGATTGGGCATTTGAACGAGCTGAGGAAACTTTTTGCTTGTAGAAAATGGTAGAAGTGCTTTATTAGATGTACTAAAATGGGGAGATATTGTTCTTAATTCTTCTGTTGAGAGGAGGCCACCATGGATGAATGTAAGTGAACCAAGAGGGTAGATTATAGATGGTGGACTAGCTTGGATAGGTGGTAAGATGGAAGCATGGAGCGGAGGAGATGGTAGGATAGGATCTTGATTCAGCTGATGGGATGAAAAGATATTCTGCAGTAGAGGAGGTATGGCTTGAGGTTTTGGAGATGGAGGGGATGGTGACTGCACTATGGATGGAAGACATGGTACGATGATATCTTCATTTATACTTTGGGGGATGTCAACATGCTTTTGGGCAGCACTATCACAAGTGGAATTAGCTACAAAAATATCTATTGGAATAGCACTATCACAAGTGGAATCAACTACAAAAATAGGAAAAGTGAAGAAGGTACTTCAGAATATATTCTCATTGTACACTAAATTGTGTGACCCCACACTCTTCACACAAGAAACAAACCAAAGGATCATGAGTTTGGAGAGAAACTTGAAGATATCTGGTATGCAGTTACCACAAAATCCAACTCAAAGTGAGAAGCACTTTCATTCCATGCTTCACACACAAAAGGAGCTAGTTGTATTGATAGTAGAAGAGGCTAATGCTAGAGCCAAATTAGTTCAAATTCAAGTCTCCCTAACCCCACACATGGAGATTCTACAAAAGGAACTAGCCTATGCTTAGATAGTATTCAAGAAAGATCATAATCTTTCAACATAAGATGGCTTAGGTCACTGTGCAGTTGAGACAAACATCCAAATCAAGTCACTAGATGTTGCAATAGACAACTGGGATGCTACTCTCAAAATTCTAAAGGAAGTAAATAAGAACTTCCTAGATAAATATACACTTAGTGTATAAACCCTTTAACATTAGTGTTCAAAAGGGGGAGATATATTTAAAGGGGGAGAAATAGCTATGCAAGGGGAGACATGTGAAGTAGGGAATAAATAGAGAAAAGAAAGGGGGAGAAACAAGAAGAAAAGCAAAAATAGGGTATCATATTATAATAGATCAGATAAAGAGTATCAAAATTTAGAATGAATACAAGAGTTACAATAGAGGAAAATCTACTCAGAAAGCTTTTAAATATAGAAAAAAGACACATTAACTCAGGGGGAGTTACAAAATTTTGAGGTATATAGTCTATTGCAAACTTTTGAATAATTTTGAAGTTTTTTGTATATGCTGAACATAATGTATATTATACTTGAGGAAGTTAGATTCATCATGTAAAGTTAAGTGTTTTTGCCACTCATGTCGAAGGGGGAGATTCTTGATCTCAAAATTGGTTTTGATAATTGAGTGTCAACACACTTAAGAAATCTACTAAGTTCATGCAATATGCTGACTATAATATGTATAGATGTCAAGTTACAATGAGTGTCAAGTCACTCATGCGCCGACTAATAATAAGTGTCACACAAATAGATAGAGCTGAGTAAGTTTCAAGTTTTGAGTGAACAATAGATGCCAAGAAATTTCAAGTACCAAGGAAAATAGAATTATAATATGTGCTAAGCACCAATATCAACAAGTGTTGAGTAATGCAAAACTATGTAAACCATTTTTGACCCAACATATGGATAGATCTTGAAGCTTTGAAGATAAGATCAAATCTATTTAGATTCCTTATGTGATCAACATGCAACCAATCAGAAAAAATGGAGAGAATTGGATGGGAAAGTTGGATGAATCTCAATCATAGATTCATACCTAACCCTAAGCCACCAAAGTCTTTTTAAGGGAGATGAAGCCCCATATTTTATGTATGCATGAGAGAGCATTAGAGAATGTATGCGAGAAGGTGATGATAGAAGTGAAAGGGGTGAATTGATCATCATACATTCAAGGTGACTTAGAAGAAGGAAAAAATTGTATAATTAGTTAGCAGAATAGAGGATCAAGCTTACATCAATTCCATATCAGATTAGAGAGGATCGAGATGAATTGAATTGGGATTTGAAATCAGCAATATCAGATTGTCAGTGTATTAGATCAAACATTCTACTATACTTTCTAACAACTATATCAAATGGATGAAATCCTTTGTATTAAGGTTGATTTAACAATCACTGAGGAATCTTTTAATAGGGTAGGATCTAACAATCCTTTGTAAGCCTTTAACAGGGCAGGCCTTTCACAGGGAAAATCATGAGAATGGTCAAAACATGTAACCTTAATAGGTGAACTTTATTTCTGCAAGATTGAAGAATTGTGTGTGTCATGCCCACTCCAGTTTTACCTTCTCAATGGAAGGTTTCTAGGTAATCATATATGGTTTCAAGTGCTTATGTGGATGCATTTACTTTACATGTTATTTCAATATGTTTATGCATTCATTATTTTAAAGATTAAAATTTTTATTGGTTTGAGTTTAGTACTTCTGATTCACCCCCCCTCTCAAAAGTATACATATCTCATTTGTAATTCCAACATGTAGTTCTCTCTGAAGTCTACAACCAGAACAATAGTATCTATTAGAAATTTATCCTTGCACAACTTGAATTGAAAATCGAGCCATTGAGCTCTATGTGTATGCCTTGTATACTTGTAAATAATATTTTCATGAAAATCTTCATGAACTCATAGACTAGAAACTTTTCAATGACTAAATCACATCATTTACCCTAATTCCCATCTTTTAGAGCATATTTGACTATTTTATATTTTCTATAATCTACTATTTCATTTCCAATTGCATGTGTACTATCCATATGTTCACAAGTTGATAAAAGTTGCAAAGAACCACAAAGTAAGAAAGTACCATCCAAGCATGACATCTTGTAAAATTGTTGACTATCCCCTACTTCACATAAAATGTTGGATAAAAATTCCTTTGAAGATCTAGGTGGCTCATTCATGTCACAATCCTTCAAAACAAACTTAGAAATCAAAAACATGCATATATGCCTAAAAACATCAAAATGGTTAAAAAAATTAATATGTATCCTACAAAAACAATATGTGCATGTGTGATTTATCTTCACATAAAAAAGGTTTACCCATCTCAAAAAAATTTTGAATTATTCAAATTTGAGGATACATACCAATAAAATATTGCAAAAAATTGTGTTTGAGTTGAGTCCAAAAGTTTTTTCACATGTGGATTGTGATTTTGGCTACCAATCCTCCTTCTTAAAACACCTCTTTGATTTGGGGAAACATGTGTATTATTTTTCCAAAAATCTTCAATCAATGATTTCAAAGCTTCACTAATTTTTTAATCTTTTCATGGTTGTCTATCACTAAATGTCCATAACTAAATTTTTGTTGGATCTACCAATCTCTCATGCTTTACCATGGCTCTCCTTAGAGTACCTCTACTGATTTTCAATGTTTTACTTATCTTTCTCATGAGTCAAGCTTTCTTCATTTGGGTACTTACTATTGTTTATGTAAGTACACATCTTGTGATATTACTATCTTTGGTGCATGATTTAGAACCCACTCCATCATATGCACTCATTAGATTCTTTACAATGCTTTTTTCATTTGAATTGTCCACCATTCTTAGCCTAATAATCTTTATGATGGGGCTAAATTTCAAATTCCTCATCATTTCAAAAAATAATTGGCATTGACTTGTAATATTTAATTCTTCAAATAATAATCTCCACATACGATTAACTTTTCTTTGACAAGTACACTTGTTAATCTTGTTAGGCATTGATTTCAATATTGATATCAATCAAATATTTTGGTCTTTCTAAAGTGAATTCTAGAACATGTTATAATATATTCCATTCCCTCGACATTTTGAACATCAACATAAGGTTGAGTGTTTTGTGTACCTTGAAGTGAAGATGATGTGCCTTGGAAATAAGATGCAAAAGATGGAATATCACCTACTTGATATGTTGATATTGTGCCTTCAACATGACATGATGGAGTGTGTACATTGTCAGATGAAGAAATTAGCATCTCTTCAACATGAGATGATGATATGACTCCAACATTAGAAGTTGGCATACCTTCACAATTCAATTATCTTCTTGAGCATAAGAGTCTCATTTGTTCTTTTTGTCTTGCCAATCCTTTCTCTTTGTTTCTTTGTATTGGTGGTTCATGTTCCTCTTCGAAAGACAATTCTTTATTATTGTATTAGAATTTTCTTTGTTCATATAGTAGTTTCATTTTTTCTCTTTTAATTGCCAAATCTCTCTCCCTCTCTTTTGTTGTTTGAGTTTTTGGTTTCTTCCTTGGTATGATGATGATTTCGATATATCAAATTATTCAAACATTTGAATTAGTTAAAATCTATAAGTCACAAATCATTCAAATACATATATAAATTACAATTATATCAATGAATACACAATATATATTAAACAACTTGTCAAATTTATAACCATTTCCAAAGAACAATTTATTCAAACATACAAATTTCAACGAATTCACTATATATTAAACAACTTGTCAAATTATAATGAAATTTGTCTCTATAGTAAGAAAGAATATTTAAAAAGGACTACACTAACCTTTTCTATAAAAAAGGAATGTTCAAATATCCTT